>JAVVLW010000917.1:0-85000 GCA_034401795.1 Chaetoderma sp. LZ-2023a
CCCTGGCTATCAATTTCCAGAAAACTATACAGGTAAGTTGTTGAGTATTTTGAAACTAATTTAACTAGGCGCTGTTGCTGCCTGTGGCAGCAGCAGCGCCAGTCAAATTGGTTTAAAAATATTCAACAGCATGTTTATTAAATAGCAAAAACATGCAATTCGTACAATGTGTTGAACTATTAAGCGTTAATGACAGACTATATCGAGACATTTATGGCATCATGATTATGACATCATCCTACATGTCACTTAGTTGGTTATGATGTCATATGGTCGATGGATAAACTTAGAAAGGTCTATTGGCTACGCAATCCTGTTAGACCTGAATGGTACAGTTAGCGTATCTCATGGCCTTCATTCATCATATTCCAATCCATTATGTATTGCTTTAAAACTGTATGTCATCATTAACAGCTTGGCGGATTCTAGCTAAGTTTGTCTAGAGGTATTACAGAAATTTGATTGGACAATTTTTCTAGTGGCCATCTTGGATTTCCAACATTTTTAATAGATCTTTCAGAACGACATATCTTATCCTAAAAAATGACCAGATTTTAACAAAACGACTGGAATGATACTAGAGTATCGTAATAAGCTTCAGAACTTCTGTATCAAAATTTCATTGGTGGCTTTCGATGGTGGCCATCTTGGATTTTCTGACTCAAAATGTAAATTTAACACCATAACTATGTGAAATGTAATCATTGTCCTGTATAAAAGTTAAATAATATAGCGCTTCTCAATGGTAACTGATGCCATTTAGTTTTGGAAACAATTTAACCCTTTAACCCTTGAATTTGTTTAAGAAAATTTTAATTTTCTCTTAGAAAATGTCCATTTGCAGGCCAGTAGAAGACTATTTTTTAGAATTTACTACTGGAATTACTGGCTCGGTTATCAAGCCAGTCATTTCAGTGTTAAATTTTCAAAAATAGTCTTCTATTGGTCTGCAAAGGGACATTTCTCAAGACCACTGCAGACGCTGTTTTTGGCTGATATGAGTGTTAAAGGGTAACTGGGGAATAATAAAATTAGCTTTAATTAGGTTCAGAAGAAAATTTAAAAATATTACTTCATTAACTCTCATTAGCCTTTCACCGATGAAGTCCCTATTAATTTTTATGGCAACCCTACAGGAAAACTGTTGAATATTTTGAAACTAATTTGACTGGAAACCATTAGCAATGGCTTCCAGTCAAATTAATTTCAAAACAATCAACAGAATAAGTTTTATATCGCAAAGAATATAATTTTCCCGGGTTTTGTCGATGAAATGGTAACTACGAGAGGTGTTCAGTTTATTTTGTCACAAGATTGCACGATTTTTTGCTGCACACTTTTGGTCAGTTGTCTCACTCACAATACCTTTTTACAAAGCCCACGAGCTTACCGACATGCTAGTTTAATTTGTTAAAAGTTTTCAACATGCCAAAACATAAAATAAGCGAGAGAGTGGAGGGTATAATTCTCCATCTTTTGAGGAAGGGAATGACGCCGTCACTGATCAGAAATGAACTTTTGAAAGAAAATATCGGTGGCAGTGTGAGGACCATTTATCGCGTAAAGAATAACATCGGAAAAGAACGACAATTGACGAATCTAACACATGAAAAATCTGCTACGTTGAAAATCAGAAGAAGGCGAACTGTAGTATCAAAACAAGTGATAGACAAAGTAAAGAAAATGATAGCAAGAATTAACCCACCGACACAACGTGAGATGAGCAATCTATTAGGAATTAGTTTGGGATCCGTAAATAACACCATAAACAGTGTTATCAAGGCAAAACTGGGGAAAAAAATGTCTGGTTCATAAACTATCCCTAGAGCAGGTTGAAAAGAGGAGGGAGAGGAGCTGGAGGCTGTACCTGAAGCTGTGTGCGGGGAAGTGGAAAAACTTTGTCACCACAGATGAGACTATGTTTTATCTAGGTGGAAGCTATGGAAAACGACGAGTCTGTTATGTTAGGAACGGTCAAATTGATATGGATAAGTTGAAGTTTGTTAAATGTAACAGTTTCGTGCCTGGTTTCATGGTATGGGCAGGCGTTAGTCATTACGGAAAGACCAGTCTTAAATTCATTGATCGGAATGTGAAAATCAATGCTGGTTATTACATCAAACATGTTTTGAGACCCTTTTTGAAACATGATGTTCCCAAATTATTCCCAAGGAACAAACAGAAGGACATGGTTTTTTCACCAAGATAGTGCCTCCTCTCATACTGCACAAAAGAGCTTAACATACTTAAAGCAGACCAATGTTAAATTCATTAGCCCTGAAGAATGGATGCTGAAGTCGCCAGATGCTGCCCCTATGGACTTTAGTATCTGGGTGATTGTCAAGTGCCGTCTACAGAAGCGGAAAGTTACAAGACTTAACAGTCTAAAACGTGCTCTCAAAACCGAATGGAAGGCACTAAGTCAAACTGTGATCAATAAAGCCCTTTCTTCTTGGCCTAAGCGCTGTAGACTGATATATCATGCTCATGGGTCTCAAATTGAACATCTTCTGCAATGAAATTATTTTGTGATAAATTATTGTTGATTAAATACTTATTTGAAATTTGTAACAAAATAAACTGAACACCTCTCGTACTCATAGGAGGTAATTTGAGATATGTTTTAGTGTTAAGCGACAAAGTAAATTTAAACTTAAATCTAGAGAAAGAATCCCTGTACTGCAGAGAAATCATCCATGTATCGCTTCTCTCTTGTCTCACAGATCTGATTGATCTTCTGCACCCGCTCAAAAGCTGCCTCTTATTATGTGATTGCGGCCACCAGCTGTCTGTCTGCACATCCATCTATCCATCTGTCTGCCCATCCATCTATCCATCTGTCTGCCCATCCATCTATCCATGTCTGTCCATTTATCTATCCATCTGTCTGTCCATCGATCTATCCATCTGTCTGTCTCTACATCCATCTGATTCTTGTCCGATCCAACTTTCTGAAAGTTGTGTAGCTACGTTAACAACCCTTTAAGGTATAGACAAAGTGTAATGATTTTGATTCGGAAAAGTCTGTCCATAATCGTCAGTGATAGCTCCTTTAAAAGATTTAAGATTTGTTAATATTTTCTTGTCCACAGCATAAAAGCGATAAAAGGAGACAACACCCAGAAGAAATATCCAAGGCTTCAGTCACTGGTCTCGGCCAATCTTTAACACACAATGATAGTGAAGACGAAGACTTCACCCGGAAAGAGGCGCGACTTCGAGAGGAAGCAAAAGTTGCCTTGGCACAGGTATGTTTGTTTTATAGCTTACATACAACAGCATACACATGCATACAATATTATACACCTGCGTAGATACGCATACAGCATACACATGCATACAATATTATACACCTGCGTAGGTACGCATACAGCATACACATGCATACAATATTATACACCTGTGTAGATACGCATACAGCATACACACGCATACAATATTATACACCTGCGTAGATACGCATACAGCATACACACACATACAATATTTACACCTGCGTAGATACGCATACAGCATACACATGCATACAATATTATACACCTGCGTAGATACGCATACAGCATACACACGCATACAATATTATACACCTGTGTAGAGCATAGATACCCATACAGCATACACACACATACAATATTTACACCTGCGTAGAGCGTAGATACACATACAGCATATACACACACACACACACACACACACACACACACACACACACACACACACACACACACACACACACACACACACACACACACATACACACACACCACACCACACCACACCACACCACACCACACCACACCACACACACACACACACACACCTGCGTAGAGTGTAGATACACATACAGCATACACACACATACAATATATTATACATCTGCGTAGAGCGTAGATACACATACAGCATACACACACACAATATTATACACCTGCGTAGAGTGTAGATACACACAGCATACACACACATACAATATTATACACCTGCGTAGAGTGTAGATACACATACAGCATACACACACATACAATATTATACACCTGCATAGAGCATAGATACGCATACAGCATACACACACTTACAATAGTGTACGCATACACAGCATACACACACATACAATAGTATACACCTGTGTACAATGTAGACATGCATACAGTATACACACACTTACAATAGTATATACCTGCATACAGCATAGATACGCATGCACATAATAATAATAATAGTCCATTTGTAACGCGCCAAAATCCATGCGCAGCGTGCTCTAAGCGCTTAGAAAGCTTATCTAGAGTATTCTAGAAAAAATACAGATCACGGTGTTGGATAACATTTTTGAAAGTAACATGTCTTGAGTCTAGATTTAAATGTGCTCAGATTTGGGGATGTTTTGATGTCCAAAGGCAATTTATTCCATAGGATGGGAGCTGAGTAAGAGAATGTTTTTTGGCCATATGTATTCATTCGGAATTTAGGAATGTTAAGTTGTTTTTTGCTTTCTGATCTGAGTGAACGGCGGGGACTGTAAAGTACTAAGAGTTCGGCGAGGTAGGCCGGTGCAGTACCTTCTAGGCATTTGTAAGTTAAGCAGAGAATTTTGAACTCGATACGTTTATCGACGGGTAGCCAGTGTAGATTACGGAGTATAGGAGTAATGTGATCGTATTTACTACATAGTGACACGATTCTTGCAGCTGTGTTTTGTATTGCTTGCAAACGATTGATGAGATTTTTTGGCGCACCGACGAGTAGGCTATTGCAATAGTCGACACGTGACATAACTGTCATTAGAACAAGTGTAACGGTAGCTTCTCTTGTCAGATATTTTCTAATGTAGGCGATGTTGCGTAATTGCATAAAACATACTTTACACAGGTAGTTAACGTGATCTTTCATGCTTAAGTCGGTGTCCAAAATTACACCAAGATTTTTTACTTTATTAGGGATTGGAATTGAGCTATCTCCTACAGCAAGACTGGTTAGCTCAGCTTTGTCTCGTCTAAGTGATGGTCCTATTAATATGGCTTCAGTTTTCTCATCATTTAATTTAAGCATGTTTGTCGACATCCATGACTTTACATCAGCACAGCAGTCAGTGATTTGTTTTGTAGCTGTTGCTGTGTCGTGGGCTGTTGGTGGGAAGCTTGTCATGAGCTGCGTGTCATCAGCGTAAAAATGATGCTGTAAAATGCATACAATAGTATATATATATCTGCTTACAACATAGATATGCATACAGCATACACACAAGAATTACAATAGTATATACCTGCGTACAGCGTAGATATGCATACAGCATACACACACTTATAATACTATACACCCATCTACAGTGTAGACACGCTTACAATAGTATATACCTGCATACAGCGTAGATATGCATACATGTCGTAGGTATTTTAGCCTGATGCTTGGTCGCAAATGTGAGACCAAAAGTCTGAATGATCTGGACTGAAATTTTTGTCCCTTTTATACCCTTCCGGGGTGAGCCTGTGGATTGAGTGAATCTTGACCATATATGGGCAGAGAAAAACCAGACTGGCGGTTTTCCCATTGGAGGTTTGGTCAGACATTTTTGCCGGTTGACCTTCATTTTACCGGTTGGGGTCAAGTTTACCGGTTGTGTCATTTTTGGCGGTTGTGGCAGTTTTTGGCGGTTGAGTATTTTTTGCCGGTTGTCAGTTTTTTGGCGGTTCTCCCATTTTGGCGGTTTTTACAATGTTTTTGGCGGTTGTGGTTACTTTTGCCGGGTGTGGATTTTTTACCGGTTGTGTCCATTTTGGCGGTTTTGGAAAAAACTTTGTTTTGGCGGCTCAGGTTTTTTAACGGTTGAGTTTGTTTTTGGTGATGAATGTCTTAAGGGTCTCTGTCGGTCAAATTCATGAGTCTCTTTACTCCTTTAGTGGAGAATTTTTTGGGCTGTTTTGTGGGTAGTGATCATGTGTAGTCATCACTGTTTTTGATTCAGACTTTATGGCGTTTCGTTCCTTGAGCGGAACTCATCAGAGGCAAAGTTTTGTCAACTGGGAGTGGGCATTTTTGTGCTCCACTTTTTTCTGATATAGCATCTGTTTTATGGGCGTTTGATATCTTAAAACAGAAGTAATGTTGGTTGTCCTCTATTGGTCTTGGGAGTATTGGGAAATCCAAGGATACATGTAAGTGTCAAGTTTTTACAAGATCGATATAGATATGTATTATTATGTATAATGGATTTTTTCAATGATGTATGAAAACTTGTAAATAAAATGAATGAAAAAATAAAGAGGATGCGCATTTGCGCTTGTATCCATATTGGGATGCCGTAATATTGAAGACATCTTTAAAAGATGCTGAAGTGATGACAATGGGTATGACGTCATGGGGTTTGTTGTCAGCGGCGAAAGTGGTGACGTCGCTATAAAGTGTGTGGTTTACCTTTTTTGATTTAAAAGATGAGCTGTGGGAGCACCTATTTTAAAAAGTTGTAATAACAACGTACTGGGCATGTCCGCCTATAGTAGGCGTGTTGGTCCAGGTAAAGGGTGTTCCCTAACCTGCTAGATTGATGCCTATAGGTTCCATCGTGTGGAGCTGGTGTATCCAATGGCATTCCTTTTGTCTCCTCCATGGTGTGGAGTTTTCATCATCAGGGTCTGATGAGAGAACCTGTATGATTCTGAACTGCACGTCTGTTCGTGAGTGTCCAGGTTTGTTGAAATGCCTGGCGACTGGGGTGTCGTATCTCTCACTTTTGTGGAGGTTTGATATACATCTCAGGTGTTCCTGAATTCGGATCTTAAAGGTGCGCAGGGATTCTCCCACGTATTGTTTGTTGCATTTGCTACAAGTTAGGAGGTAGACGATGTTTCTAGTTTGGCAGTTACCTATGATTTTGGCCTTGTAGGTTAGGCCCGTGTGGGAGCTTGTGAAGAATCTGTTTTTCTCCATCCTGTGGCAGATGGTACAGTTTTTTGTTTTGCATGCGATAAATGGGTTTCTGTGCGTTGCAGGGGCATGCTCTGTTGGGAGTTTGGCCCTGACAATCGTGTCTTTGATTGTTTTGTTCTTCCTGTATCCAAACAGCGGTGGTTCTGGAAATGCTAACCTGCATTTGTTGCTGGCTTCCAGAATTGGCCAGTACTTTTTTATGGTTTTATTCAGAAAAACGCCTGTCTTGGTGAACTCACATACAAAGATTGGTCTTTGTATTTGAGTTTTGGCGGTTGTTTTTGTTTTAACATTTCAATCAATGTTCACTCACTTGTTTTCATCAAACCGTAACAATAATGCTGGTAATACA
Organism: Chaetoderma sp. LZ-2023a; assembly: GCA_034401795.1. NCBI lineage: Eukaryota > Metazoa > Mollusca > Caudofoveata > Chaetodermatida > Chaetodermatidae > Chaetoderma > Chaetoderma sp. LZ-2023a. The sequence continues at coordinate 7,274 of JAVVLW010000917.1, forward strand.
GATTCTGAAACTTATGTTTCTCCTTTTGTTTTCAACCTCTCAGATTCCCCTCTCAACATGGCAACCATCAGTCTTTTAGATAAAGGTTTGGGCTTTAGCCCTACGGTCTCAGAACCAAACATGGGAAGCCTATACACTGATTTACAGGCATTTTTAGACGCATGCGTCTGAAACATTTCTTCACCCCCAACCCGCATCCACCACATGCACTCTTACAACAGGGAGCCGGTACTACAATCCCACCACCGGTACCGGCTCCACCTACATTTCAGGACGTCATAGCAAGGAAATTTGGCGCCAAAAAACCTTCAATGCCGCCACCCACATTGGATGCACCATTTGAAGCCTTTTTCAAGGCAATACGGTACGAATATGGAAAACATATTCACCATAGAACGAAGTTAAGTAACGTGAGCACTAAGGAAGCCACAGCCCTTGTGCAACTTAAAAACAATCACTCCATAGTGATTAAGAAAGCAGATAAAGGACAAGCAACAGTAGTCCAAAACAAAACGGATTACATAGCAGAAGCAAACCGCCAACTAGCGGACATAAGGTTCTACAAAAATGTCGATCAAGACTTGACATTAAAACATACTAACCTTGTAGATAAAAGACTAGACCAACTAGTCAGAGACAAAGAGATTGATGCACAAACTGCCGGCAGACTATTACCAAAACCGCCAATCACAGCTAGATTTTACCTACTACCAAAGGTAAATAAAAGCAAACAAAACGGTTTAGTCCCAGGCAGACCGATCATCAGCGGCATAGGCTGTCCCACAGAATTCATCAGCAGTTTCGTGGACGAACACATCAAGGTTCATGTCACAAAGATCAAATCATATGTGAAAGAGACCACAGATTTCATCAACCAACTAGAAGCATTCGGTCCAACAAAACCTGGCACGCTTCTAGTAACAATGGATGTCACCTCACTGTATACTAACATACCCAACAATGAAGGACTAAGAGCGGTGGCCAAATTCTGCAGCAAATTTGGGGTACCAGGCGACCTCTCCATCAGAGGATTACTAAACCTTCTAAAACTTGTCCTCGAATGCAATAACTTCGAGTTTAATGGCAAGCACTACCTACAGATAGGAGGAACCGCCATGGGAAGCAAGGCTGCCTGCACCTTCGCATGCATCTTCATGGCCGACTTAGAGCAAGGATTGCTGCAGACTGCACCACACCAGCCTGCACTGTATGTTAGATACATAGATGACATATTCATAATCTGGGAGCACGGCAAAACAGCCCTAGAAGAGTTCGTCACATACATGAACGAAGCTCACCAGAGCATCAAATTCACCATGGAATGCTCAGAAACACAAGTTTCTTTTTTAGACACACTGGTCAAACAGACACAGGATCATTCTATCATCTTTGATCTCTATACAAAACCGACAGACACCCACGGCTACCTGCATTATGACTCAGCCCATCCCTCAAACTGTAAGGACTCGTCCCCATACGCACAATTCCTCAGGTTGAGACGCATCTGCACGCTCATAGAGGACTATGACAAAAACAGTATCCTCCTACAAGGACACTAAAGCACGAGGCTACCCCACAGGCATCCTGAATAAATCCAGGGCCAAAGCCAGATCACAAGACAGACAACAAATCCTCCACCCTCCACCAAAAACAACCGCCAAAGCTCAAATACAAAGACCAATCTTTGTATGTGAGTTCACCAGGACAGGCGTTTTTCTGAAGAAAACCATAAAAAAGTACTGGCCAATTCTGGAAGCCAGCAACAAATGCATGTTAGCATTTTCAGAACCACCGCTGTTTGGATACAGGAAGAACAAAACAATCAAAGACACGATTGTCAGGGCCAAACTCCCAACAGAGCATGCCCCTGTAACGCACAGAAACCCATTTATCGCATGCAAAACAAAAAACTGTACCATCTGCCACAGGATGGAGAAAAACAGATTCTTCACAAGATCCCACACGGGCCTAACCTACAAGGCCAAAATCATAGGTAACTGCCAAACTAGAAACATCGTCTACCTCCTAACTTGTAGCAAATGCAACAAACAATATGTGGGAGAATCCCTGCGCACCTTTAAGATCCGAATTCAGGAACACCTGAGATCTATATCAAACCTCCACAAAAGTGAGAGATACGACACCCCAGTCGCCAGGCATTTCAACAAACCTGGACACTCACGAACAGACGTGCAGTTCAGAATCATACAGGTTCTCTCATCAGACCCCAATGATGAAAACTCCACACCATGGAGGAGACAAAAGGGATGCCATTGGATACACCAGCTCCACACGATGGAACCTATAGGCATCAATCTAGCCGGTTAGGGAACACCCTTTACCTGGACCAACACGCCTACTATAGGCGGACATGCCCAGTACGTTGTTATTACACTAGATATGCATACAGCATGCACACACATACAATAGTATACACCTGCATATAGCGTAGACATGCATACACACACACACACAGACAATAGTATACACCTGTGTACAGCGTAGAAACGCATACAGCATACACACACTTACAATAGTATATACCTGCGTATATCATAGACATGCATACAGCATATACACACACACACACACATACAATAGTATACACCTGCCTATGGCGTAGACATGCATACAGCATACACACACTTACAATAGTATACACCTGCGTATAGCGTAGACATGCATACACACACTTACAATACTATACACCTGTGTACAGCGTAGATACGCATACACACACTTACAATAGTATACACCTGCGTATAGCGTAGACATGCATACAGCATACACACACAATAGTATACACCTGCGTATAGCGTAGATACGCATACAGCATACACGCACATACAATAGTATACACCTGCGGATAGCATAGACATGCATACAGCATACACACACTTACAATATTATACACCTGTATACAGCGTAGATACGCATACAGCATACACACACTTACAATAGTATACACCTGCGTATAGAGTAGACATGCATACAGCATACACACACTTACAATAGTATACACCTGTGTACAGCGTAGATACGCATACAGCATACACACACTTACAATAGTAAACACCTGCGTATAGCATAGACATGCATAGAGCATACGCACACTTACAATAGTATACATCTGTGTACAGCGTAGATACGCATACAGCATACACACACTTACAATAGTATACACCTGCGTATAGCATAGACATGCATACAGCATACACACACTTACAATAGTATACACCTGTGTACAGCGTAGATACGCATACAGCATACATGCACTTACAATAGTATACACTTGTGTTCAGCGTAGACATGCATACAGCATACACACACTTACAATAGTATACACCTGTGTACAGCATAGATACGCATACACACATTTACAATAGTATACACCTGCGTATAGTGTAGACATGCATACAGCATACACACACTTACAATATTATACACCTGTGTACAGCGTAGATACGCATACAGCATACACACACTTACAATAGTATACACCTGCGTATAGCGTAGACATGCATACAGCATACACACACTTACAATAGTATACACCTGTGTATAGCGTAGATACGCATACAGCATACACACACTTACAATAGTATACACCTGTGTACAGCGTAGATACGCATACAGCATACACACACTTACAAAAGTATATACCTGTGTACAGCGTAGATACGCATACAGCATACACACACTTACAATAGTATACACCTGCGTATAGCGTAGACATGCATACAGCATACACACACAATAGTATACACCTGCGTATAGCGTAGATACGCATACAGCATACACGCACATACAATAGTATACACCTGCGGATAGCATAGACATGCATACAGCATACACACACTTACAATATTATACACCTGTATACAGCGTAGATACGCATACAGCATACACACACTTACAATAGTATACACCTGTGTACAGCGTAGATACGCATACAGCATACACACACTTACAATAGTAAACACCTGCGTATAGCATAGACAGGCATAGAGCATACGCACACTTACAATAGTATACATCTGTGTACAGCGTAGATACGCATACAGCATACACACACTTACAATAGTATACACCTGCGTATAGCGTAGACATGCATACAGCATACACACACTTACAATAGTATACACCTGTGTACAGCGTAGATACGCATACAGCATACATGCACTTACAATAGTATACACTTGTGTTCAGCGTAGACATGCATACAGCATACACACACTTACAATAGTATACACCTGTGTACAGCATAGATACGCATACACACATTTACAATAGTATACACCTGCGTATAGTGTAGACATGCATACAGCATACACACACTTACAATATTATACACCTGTGTACAGCGTAGATACGCATACAGCATACACACACTTACAATAGTATACACCTGCGTATAGCGTAGACATGCATACAGCATACACACACTTACAATAGTATACACCTGTGTATAGCGTAGATACGCATACAGCATACACACACTTACAATAGTATACACCTGTGTACAGCGTAGATACGCATACAGCATACACACACTTACAAAAGTATATACCTGTGTACAGCGTAGATACGCATACAGCATACACACACTTACAATAGTATACACCTGTGTACAGCGTAGATACGCATACACACATTTACAATAGTATACACCTGCATATAGCGTTGACATGCATACAGCATACACACACTTACAATAGTATACACCTGCGTAGAGCGTAGATACGCATACAGCATACACACACTTACAATAGTATACACCTGCATATAGCGTAGACATGCATACAGCATACACACACTTACAAAAGTATACACCTGTGTACAGCGTAGATACGCATACAGCATACACACACTTACAATAGCATACACCTGTGTACAGCATAGATACGCATACAGCATACACGCACTTACAAAAGTATACACCTGTGTACAGCGTAGATACGCATACAGCATACACACACTTACAATAGTATACACCTGCGTAGACATGCATACAGCATACACACACTTACAATAGTATACACCTGTGTACAGCGTAGATACGCATACAGCATACACACACTTACAATATTATACACCTGTGTACAGCGTAGATACGCATACAGCATACACACACTTACAATAGTATACACCTGTGTACAGCATAGATACGCATACAGCATACACGCACTTACAAAAGTATACACCTGTGTACAGCGTAGATACGCATACAGCATACACACACTTACAATAGTATACACCTACGTATAGCGTAGACATGCATACAGCATACACACACTTACAATAGTATACACCTGTGTACAGCGTAGATACGCATACAGCATACACACACTTACAATAGTATACACCTGTGTACAGCGTAGATACGCATACAGCATACACACACTTACAAAAGTATACACCTGTGTACAGCGTAGATACGCATACAGCATACACACACAATAGTATACACCTGTGTACAGCGTAGATACGCATACACACATTTACAATAGTATACACCTGCATATAGCGTAGACATGCATACAGCATACACACACTTACAATAGTATACACCTGCGCAGAGCGTAGATACGCATACAGCATACACACACTTACAATAGTATACACCTGCATATAGCGTAGACATGCATACAGCATACACACACTTACAAAAGTATACACCTGTGTACAGCGTAGATACGCATACAGCATACACACACTTACAATAGTATACACCTGCGTAGACATGCATACAGCATACACACACTTACAATAGTACACCTGTGTACAGCATAGATACGCATACAGCATACACACACTTACAATATTATACACCTGTGTACAGCGTAGATACGCATACAGTATACACACACTTACAATAGTATACACCTGCATATAGCGTAGATATGTATACAGCATACACACACTTACAATAGTATACACCTGTGTACAGCGTAGATACGCATACAGCATACACACACTTACAATAGTATACACGTGTGTACAGCGTAGATACGCATACAGCATACACACACTTACATAGTATACACCTGTGTACAGCATAGATACGCATACAGCATACACGCACTTACAAAAGTATACACCTGTGTACAGCGTAGATACGCATACAGCATACACACACTTACAATAGTATACACCTGCGTAGACATGCATACAGCATACACACACTTACAATAGTATACACCTGTGTACAGCATAGATACGCATACAGCATACACACACTTACAATATTATACACCTGTGTACAGCGTAGATACGCATACAGTATACACACACTTACAATAGTATACACCTGCATATAGCGTAGATATGTATACAGCATACACACACTTACAATAGTATACACCTGTGTACAGCGTAGATACGCATACAGCATACACACACTTACAATAGTATACACGTGTGTACAGCGTAGATACGCATACAGCATACACACACTTACATAGTATACACCTGCGTATAGCGTAGACATGCATACAGCATAGACACACTTACAATAGTATACACCTGTGTATAGCGTAGACATGCATACAGCATACACACACTTACAAAAGTATACACCTGTGTACAACGTAGATACATGTACGCATGCAGCATACACACACTTAAAAAAGTATACACCTGTGTACAGCGTAGATACGCATACAGCATACACACACTTACAATAGTATACACCTGCGTATAGCGTAGACATGCATACAGCATACACACACTTACAATAGTATACACCTGTGTACAGCGTAGATACGCATACAGCATACACACACTTACAATAGTATACACCTGCATATAGCGTAGACATGCATACAGCATACACACACTTACAATATTATATACCTGCATATAGCGTAGACATGCATACAGCATACACACACTTACAATAGTATACACCTGCGTATAGCGTAGACATGCATACAGCATACACACACTTACAATAGTATACACCTGTGTATAGCGTAGATACACATACAGCATACACACACTTACAATAGTATACACCTGTGTATAGCGTAGATACACATACAGCATACACACACTTTTAATAGTATACACCTGTGTACAGCGTAGATACGCATACAGCATACACACACTTTAATAGTATACACCTGTGTACAGCGTAGACATGCATACAGTATGCACACACAATTTAGAATAGAACAGGTATTTACTAAGAAAATTGTGGAGACACTGAGACATTGCAAAATAATGGTTTAGTTTCATGAAATGTACTGAAGTAAAACAACTTCCCTAAATTAGTGCAAGTTCAATGGCCCTTTCCAGTTTTAGCTATGCCCCGCCCATCCCTAGCTTAGCTCCACCCACACCTCACTCCGGTTAGCATCGATCGATCTCTGAACTCCCTGACTCATTTTCCAGAAAACGATACGGGTAAGCTATTGAATATCTTGGAACTAATTTGTCTGGTCGCTGTTGCTCCTATGCATGACTGTCGGCTAAGTTAGCACATGGAAATTGAAGCCGCACGTTGCCAGTGCGTCAATAAAATAAAAATACATATACTGCCAGAGCCGTGCTGGAGTCAGAGTACAATAGGCGTAAAAGCCTAGGATTGAATTGTGGCTGGTGCATCCACAGATAGTCCCATTTGAATCGTCAGTGTGTCAGTATATCAGACATGTGAAAGCTGGTCGGCCAATCCTTGACTTTTAGTCTTGGTGCGGTGGTCCAGTGGAAAGATGCCTGGTTGCTGATGCTATGCAGAGTTGCAGAATGGTGGTTCGATCCCCCGACCGGGAGATGGTGATCAACAAATTAAACTAATGGGTGCATGACTGTCGGCTAAGTTAGCACATGAAAATTGAAGCCGCACGTTGCCAGTGCGTCAATAAAATAAAAATACATATACTGCCAGAGCCGTGCTGGAGTCAGAGTACAATAGGCGTAAAAGCCTAGGATTGAATTGTGGCGGGTGCATCCACAGATAGTCACATATGAATCGTCAGTGTGTCAGTATATCAGACATGTGAAAGCTGGTCGGCCAATCCTTGACTTTTAGTCTTGGTGCGGTGGTCCAGTGGAAAGATGCCTGGTTGCTGATGCTATGCGGAGTTGCAGAATGGTGGTTCGATCCCCCGACCAGGAGATGGTGATCAACAAATTAAACTAATGGGTGCATGACTGTCGGCTAAGTTAGCACATGGAAATTGAAGCCACACGTTGCCAGTGCGTCAATAAAATAGAAATACATATACTGCCAGAGCCGTGCTGGAGTCAGAGTACAATAGGCGTAAAAGCCTAGGATTGAATTGTGGCGGGTGCATCCACAGATAGTCCCATATGAATCGTCAGTGTGTCAGTATATCAGACATGTGAAAGCTGGTCGGCCAATCCTTGACTTTTAGTCTTGGTGCGGTGGTCCAGTGGAAAGATGCCTGGTTGCTGATGCTATGCGGAGTTGCAGAATGGCGGTTCGATCCCCCGACCGGGAGATGGTGATCAACAAATTAAACTAATGGGTGCATGACTGTCGGCTAAGTTAGCACATGGAAATTGAAGCCGCACGTTGCCAGTGCATCAATAAAATTAAATTACATATACTGCCAGAGCCGTGCTGGAGTCAGAGTACAATAGGCGTAAAAGCCTAGGATTGAATTGTGGCGGGTGCATCCACAGATAGTCCCATATGAATCGTCAGTGTGTCAGTATATCAGACATGTGAAAGCTGGTCGGCCAATCCTTGACTTTTAGTCTTGGTGCGGTGGTCCAGTGGAAAGATGCCTGGTTGCTGATGCTATGTGGAGTTGCAGAATGGCGGTTCGATCCCCCGACCGGGAGATGGTGATCAACAAATTAAACGAATGGGTGCATGACTGTCGGCTAAGTTAGCACATGGAAATTGAAGCCGCACGTTGCCAGTGCGTCAATAAAATAAAAATACATATACTGCCAGAGCCGTGCTGGAGTCAGAGTACAATAGGCATAAAAGCCTAGGATTGAATTGTGGCGGGTGCATCCACAGATAGTCCCATATGAATCGTCAGTGTGTCAGTATATCAGACATGTGAAAGCTGGTCGGCCAATCCTTGACTTTTAGTCTTGGTGCGGTGGTCCAGTGGAAAGATGCCTGGTTGCTGATGCTATGCGGAGTTGCAGAATGGCGGTTCGATCCCCCGACCGGGAGATGGTGATCAACAAATTAAACTAATGGGTGCATGACTGTCGGCTAAGTTAGCACATGGAAATTGAAGCCGCACATTGCCAGTGCATCAATAAAATAAAAATAATAGTATACACCTGCAGATAGCGTAGACATGCATACAGCATACACACACTTACAATAGTATACACCTGCCTATAGCGTAGATACGCATACAGCATACACACACTTACAATAGTATACACCTGTGTATAGCGTAGATACACATACAGCATACACACACTTTTAATAGTATACACCTGTGTACAGCGTAGACATGCATACAGTATGCACACACAATTTAGAATAGAACAGGTACTGAGACATTGCAAAATAATGGTTTAGTTTCATGAAGGGTACTGAAGTAAAACAACTTCCCTAAATTAGTGCAAGTTCAATGGCCCTTTCCAGTTTTAGCTATGCCCCGCCCATCTCTAGCTAAGCTCCACCCACACCTCACTCCGGTTAGCATCGATCGATCTCTGAACTCCCTGACTATCATTTTCCAGAAAACGATACAGGTAAGCTATTGAATATTTTGGAACTAATTTGTCTGGTCGCCATTGCTCCTATGCATGACTGTCGGCTAAGTTAGCACATGGAAATTGAAGCTGCACGTTGCCAGTGCGTCAATAAAATAAAAATACAATAGTATACACCTGCGGATAGCGTAGACATGCATAAAGCATACACACACTTACAATAGTATACACCTGCCTATAGCGTAGATACGCATACAGCATACACACACTTTTAATAGTATACACCTGTGTACAGCGTAGACATTCATACAGTATGCACACACAATTTAGAATAGAACAGGTATTTACTAAGAAAATTGTGGAGACACTGAGACATTGCAAAATAATGGTTTAGTTTCATGAAGGGTACTGAAGTAAAACAACTTCCCTAAATTAGTGCAAGTTCAATGGCCCTTTCCAGTTTTAGCTATGCCCCGCCCATCCCTAGCTTAGCTCCACCCACACCTCACTCCGGTTAGCATCGATCGATCTCTGAACTCCCTGACTATCATTTTCCAGAAAACGATACAGGTAAGCTATTGAATATTTTGGAACTAATTTGTCTGGTTGCTGTTGCTCCTATGGCAGCAACAGCGTCCAGTCAAATTAGTTTCAAAATTTTCAACCGCATGTTTTAATTAGTAGAGACACACAATTCGTACAACATGTCAGACTATTAGGAGTTAAAGACGGGCCAAATTGAATCGTTTATGGCATAATGATTATGACGGCATCCTACACGCCACTTAGCTGATTATGACGTTAGATGATAGATGGCTACTCTGGAAAGGTGAAATGATTCTGATGTCATCCTACACGCCGCTTAGCTGATTATGATGTCATATTGATAGATGAGTTCTCTGGAAAGGTGAAATGATTATGACATCATCCTACACGCCGCTTAGCTGATTATGACATCAGATTGATAGATGGATACTCTGGAAAGGTGAAATGATTATGACGTCATCCTACACGCCGCTTAGCTGATTATGATGTTATATGATGTGATATTGATAGATGAATTCTCTGGAAAGGTGAAATGATTATGACATCATCCTACACGCCGCTTAGCTGATTATGACATCATATGACATCAGATTGATAGATGGATACTCTGGAAAGGTGAAATGATTATGATGTCATCCTACACGCCGCTTAGCTGATTATGATGTCATATGATGTCATATTGCTAGATGAATATCTCGAAAGGTGAAATGATTATCACGTCACCCTACACACGGCTTAGCTTTTTTATAATGTCATATGACAGATGGATACTCTGGAAAGGTGAAATGATTATGACGTCATCCTACACACCGCTTAGCTGATTATGACATAATGTGACGTCAGATTGATAGATGGATATTCTGGAAAGGTGAAATGGTTATGACATCATCCTACACGCCACTTAGCTGATTATGACATCATATGATGTCAGATTGATAGCTGGATACTATGGAAAGATGAAATGGTTATGACGTCATCCTACACGCCACTTAGCTGATTATGACATCATATGACGTCAGATTGATAGATGGATACTCTGGAAAGGTGTGTTGATTATGATGTCATCATACACGCCACTTAGCTGATTATGATATAATATGACGTCAGATTGATAGATGGATACTCTGGAAAGATGTGTTGATTATGACATCATCCTACACGCCACTTAGCTGATTATGACATATGACATCAGATTGGTAGATGGATACTCTGGAAAGGTGTGTTGATTAGAGACGTCATCCTGCACGCCACTTAGCTGATTATGACATAATATGACGTCAGATTGATAGATGGATATTCTGGAAAGGTGTGTTGATTATGACGTCATCATACACGCCACTTAGCTGATTATGATATAATATGACATCAGATTTATAGATGGATACTCTGGAAAGGTGTGTTGATTATGACGTCATCATATGCGCCACTTAGCTGATTATGACATAATATGCCGTCAGATTGATAGATGGATACTCTGGAAAGGTGTGTTGATTATGACTTCATCCTACACGCCACTTAGCTGATTATGACATCAGATTGATAGATGAATTCTCTGGAAAGGTGAAATGGTTATGACATCATCCTACACGCCACTTAGCTGATTATGACATAATATGACGTCAGATTGATAGATGGATTCTCTGGAATGGTGAAATGGTTATGATGTCATCCTAAATGCCACTTAGCTGATTATGAGATAATATGATGTCAGATTGATAGATGGATTCTCTGGAACGGTGAAATGGTTATGACGTCATCCTACACGCCACTTAGCTGATTATGACATAGTATGACGTCAGATTGATAGATAAATACTCAGGAAAGGTGTGTTGATTATGATGTCATCCTACACGCCACTTAGCTGATTATGACATAGTATGACATCAGATTGATAGATAAATACTCAGGAAAGGTGTGTTGAGGCGTCCGTTTCTAGCTAAACCCCGCCCACTTTCACTCATGTTGGAATCAATGTATATACTTTGAACTTTAAATTCACAGATCCCAATTTCAATCTAATTATACAGGTAAGCTGATGAATATGTTGAAGCTAATTTGGCTGTGTGCATAGGCAGAAACAGCGCCCAGTTAAATTAGTGTGAAATTTTCAACAGAATGTTTTTAAAAATGTTAATTTATCAAAGACAAAGAATTTGTATATCCCGGTACTTGACAGACTTTTCAAGCTTCATGACAGAGTTGATTGTGACGTAAGCCCGCAAATGACCTATTTGATTATGACATACTTGAGTGACAGACTGGATCCCTCCATTGTAAAAGGCAGTAAGTTATACCAGATGTAACTTAATTGTGAGCCTTCTTGAAACCAGCCCCAGGTGTTAGCACATAGTATGTCTTTGCATATAGAGGTTTTTGAGATGTTTTGGGCCTGGCGCACACATGCATGTGCATGCACCCACATACAAAACATTGTTCCTGTGTGATTCTCACATGCTCTGCTATGTTCTCTCCTAGGCGAGTACTATGGCTCATATGCAATTAGAGGTAGAGAGACAGCTGAAAAGACACTCATCCATAGCTGATGTGGTATGTAGCTCATAGATCTATAATTATAGTAGGTAGAGAGACAGCTGAAAAGACACTCATCCATAGCTGATGTGGTATGTAGCTCACAGATCTATAATTATAGTAGGTAGAGAGACAGCTGAAAAGACACGCATCCATAGCTGATGTGGTATGTAGCTCACAGATCTATAATTATAGTAGGTAGAGAGACAGCTGAAAAGACACTCATCCATAGCTGTTGTGGTATGTAGCTCACAGATCTATAATTATAGTAGGTAGAGAGACAGCTGAAAAGGCACTCATCCATAGCTGATGTGGTAGGTAGCTCATAGATCTATAATTATAGTAGGTCGAGAGACAGCTGAAAAGGCACTCATCCATAGCTGATGTTGTAGGTAGCTCATAGATCTATAATTATAGTAGGTAGAGAGACAGCTGAAAAGACACTAATCCATAGCTGATGTATGTGGCTCATAGATTTATAATTATAGTAGGTAGAGAGACAGCTGAAAAGACACTCATCCATAGCTGTTGTGGTAGGTAGCTCATAGATCTATAATTATAGTAGGTAGAGAGACAGCTGAAAAGACACTCATCCATAGCTGATGTGGTAGGTAGCTCATAGATCTATAATTATAGTAGGTAGAAAGACAGCTGAAAAGACACTCATCCATAGCTGATGTGGTAGGTAGCTCATAGATCTATAATTATAGTAGGTAGAGAGACAGCTGAAAAGACACTCATCCATAGCTGATGTGGTATGTAGCTCATAGATCTATAATTATAGTAGGTAGAGAGACAGCTGAAAAGACACTCATCCATAGCTGATGTGGTATGTAGCTCATAGATCTATAATTATAGTAGGTAGAGAGACAGCTGAAAAGACTCATCCATGGCTGATGTGGTATGTAGCTCATAGATCTATAATTATAGTAGGTAGAGAGACAGCTGAAAAGACTCATCCATGGCTGATGTGGTATGTAGCTCATAGATCTATAATTATAGTAGGTAGAGAGACAGCTGAAAAGACTCATCCATGGCTGATGTGGTATGTAGCTCATAGATCTGTAATTTTAGTAGATGGCAAAACGAGAACAATAGCGGGATCCATTACTAGCTTTGCCCCGGCCACTTTTTTGCTAAGCTCCGCCCACTTCTGTATCTGTGTCGGAATTGATTTGAATTTTTAAACCTGAATTCAGAGAATCTAAATTTCAAGGTAACTATACAGGTAAGCTGTTGAATATTTTGAAACTAATTTGACTTGGAGGCTGTTGCTGCTAACAGCTCCCAGTTAAATTAGTTTCAAGATATTCAATAGAATTTTTATTAAATTGTTAATTCATCAAATACATACAATTCGTACCATTTGTGACAGACTTCGATTTTCAAGACTGAACTACACCATTTTACATGTGACACCAGCTAACAAGTGACATAATTAATTATGATGTCAGATACTTGAGTGATAGATTGGATTCTTCCATTATGTTTTAGCTAGTCTGCCCCAAAGGGACAAGTTAGTTTATACCATGGTTCATGTTACCTGGTATGTTGCTGCTGCATTGAAATGTGTGCAGGAAAATTCCACAAGACCAAACCTCCAGTTTCCATATTGTGTATGCCACTAGAGATGGAATATGCCGACGATGTGGACATAATTAATTTAGCTTCCTCGGGTCCATTCTGCCACAAAATGCCACTAGAGATGGAATATGCCGACGATGTGGACATAATTAATTATGATGTCAGATACTTGAGTGATAGATTGGATTCTTCCATTATGTTTTAGCTAGTCTGCCCCAAAGGGACAAGTTAGTTTATACCATGGTTCATGTTACCTGTTATGTTGCTGCTGCATTGAAATGTGTGCAGGAAAATTCCACAAGACCAAACCTCCAGTGTCCATATTGTGTATGCCACTAGAGATGGAATATGCCGACGATGTGGACTAGATGAGGAAAAGAAACCCCTTGACGAACTTCTCCCAATAGCTGCAAGCAAACTAAAAATTTAGAATCTCTATGAATGAATTGAAATGAGAGTTCACCCACTTATACCTATCAACAAAGCATAAAACTAATGAAAATGGCGATCCAATTCATGGCGGCGAACCATGGAGGAAAAGTAAGATTCTGGCTGACTGCTCTGTAGTACTGCTGACATTGCCGCATGCTGTGCCATGGGGAACATCGCTTTCCAGTCCTTCTGGAAGCTATGGATTCATAGATCAAAGATGCCCTTGATAAAAAGACTACATCTGTACAAGGCAACCTGCGTATCCTCGATGTTGCTGTATAACTGTAAAAGCAGGGCAGTTCTAGACAAACTTGAAGCCTGCCACCGCAAACACATACGCACCATCACTGGACACCAATGACCAGAACTCATAATTCCAACGATGCACTATACAAGATGTGTAAAACATCGCTGCTGTCTGTAAATGTTGCTGAGCAAAGATGGTCCATATTTGGCCGTGTGCTAAGGATGGGTACCAGAGGACACACCAGCACAGAGAGCCTTGCAATTAGCGCCACTAGGCACCAGCAAATATAATGCCACAAGAGGATGTCATTGCATAAATATGTTAAGCGTGCTACGAGGTGACCTCATGAAAGCAGGACTCGGTACACTCAGATCTAGAATGGGCCTGAGGAAGCTAAAGTTTTTGGCTGAGGACAACACACAGTGGTCAAAAGCGAAGAAGGCCTGATTGCAGGTGTATGATGTTGCCGCAGAATACAGTAATCATATATACTGTCCATTCATCATCTGTCTATTCTTAGTCAGTAAAGGACAATTCTGGGATTGGTAAAAGTGTACTTTATTTGAAAGACTATTATATGACTAACATGTTGGATCCTAAATAAAAACAATAGATAAATAATACGAGTAATTATACCATCCTAAACATGGGATTATTTTGTCTCCCGGGCGGCGCCATTTTCTTGCAACGAGAGCGAGATTTCATGAGATCCTGACGTGATCCCCGCACCAATGCTATCTTTGCCGAGCGCGAGGACTGTACAATAAATATGTATATGCATGGAGGCCTAACATGTACTAATTTTTAATCGTTAGGACATTGGCCAGTTAAGCTAGTAAGTTTTTTAAGTAATTCTAGCATCCGAAGTCGGTGGGGAATCGTTAACCTCTAGACCGCTGAAGCATAGATTCCATTTTCTGTATCTTATCAGAAGATTTATCCAATGCTAGGGATGTTAGAATCGGCATAGTGGTTCAAAAGATACACTCTGCGGGAAAAACTAAGCCAGCAAGATTTCAAACAAAAATATCAGGATGCGCTCTATCCATCATCCCATATCAGAATGAGTATTACTGCTACAATGACAGAATTTGATGTGCCGAAGCCTTACAATGTTATCACATAACGGGAAAAATTCCATCAAAATATCTTAATTATTGAAATTACTACAGCTTGCCAAGCAATATTGATTGGCGATGAAAATTCCCAGATTTTATGTCAAAATGTTAATTCATTCGGTGATATCTCTGGCAATATTCACGTGAGCAAAATTATAATTGGTCAGGCAAATAGCCATTTCTTTCAGCTTTAAGCACATTCCAATTTAATAACAATATGCAAAGATAAAGTTTGCGAGACAAAAACCATCTCATGCCGAATTTTACCAAAAAAGGATAACATATTCTCAGATCGTATCTTAGATGAATAATTTTTTTTATATATTCCAGTCTTCTGAACCTCTTGTCCGATAATAACATCCATTATATCATATTAATCCAGAGGCCGGCACCTATTTAGAGATCCTAGAATCATTGGAAATTGCTTCAATTGTTCGTTTACTATTATCATTTATGTATACTTCTTTAAAATATATACCCGCATCTATTGGCCTCGCTCCTCCAGTCATAGCAATAGCGGTGGTGCGGGGCTGACATCGCTAGATTGTCAATTTTACCGACTTTATCTAGCGATAGTTGGTTACGCTATTTCTATTTGGTTATTATTCTGACGCAATTTAATTGAACATGTAGTAATCTTTCAAATAAAGCAGACTTTATCATCCCGGAATTGTCCTTCTGGTCCGATTTGAATCTAACTTGCCTGGAGAGACACACTAGACTGGTAGACTTCAAAACTTCTATATAAAACTGATTTATCAATCATTTGGAGAATTTAATGTAACCCACAAAGTATCGATAGGAAAACCAAGGAAATGTATTACTAGGGACATTCTATCATGGGTGCAATCACAACTCAGCTCTTTATTCCTTGTTACTTATAACAAATTCTCCTGGGGAGAATCTCTGTATGCAGGTTGGTCTTGGTAGCCTGAAGAAGCCTCTTAAATCTTTAATCATCAAATTTGTTCAAGAAAATTTCAATTGTTTCATTTAAAATGTTCATTTTCAGACTCAAGAGATTATTTTAGACAATTTACCTTCGGGACCGACTGACTCAGTTATCATTTGAAATGGCCCATGGTAGGAGGCTCTCAGACCTGTACATACAGGAATCTTACTCATCCGAAACCCACATATCATAGATTTTTGTCGAGTCCATAGCAAAGCAGAGGGTCTCGATATAGCGATCCAAATGACGTTCGGAGTCCAACAAGAATTAGGTAAATGTTAACGGTTTTCAATGAACATTTAATTCATCAAGGACTTATCCGATCTTAATAAAACTTTACAGATTTGATTTAATAAAACTTTACAGATTTTATCGATAGCATCATTGCATGTAGTCACCATGATATCACTGTCAATAGTAATAACATTGAATTCTCCAGTAACCATGCTTGACCATGATATATCGTGGTCAATGAGGGCCGTTGATAATTGTTAAAAATATTGTTGACATCTAACCATGAACTGACTATGATATCATTCTCAATAGGAATAACATGTTTGATAACAAAGCCTCTGAAATTTATGGCAAACAAGGTCACATATGGTTTATCATGGTCATCTGACCATGATGTTTTGACTTTGTTAACAAGGTGAGCAAAAAATCATGGTCGACCGTGGTCAAACTACAGTCGAC
Source organism: Chaetoderma sp. LZ-2023a (assembly GCA_034401795.1). Taxonomy (NCBI): domain Eukaryota; kingdom Metazoa; phylum Mollusca; class Caudofoveata; order Chaetodermatida; family Chaetodermatidae; genus Chaetoderma; species Chaetoderma sp. LZ-2023a. The sequence goes on from JAVVLW010000917.1 coordinate 25,032, forward strand.
CATGACATGGTCAGCAGGAAATCAGAATTAAGGCCAAGAATTATAAGAATGTTAATCTTTAAGTTGACCTTTAATTAGGCAAGAACTTATCCAAAACCATGAAAACTTTGCAGTTTTGTTTTATACCATGAGTGCATTTAGTCTACATAACAATAAATAAGTTTTTTTAATTTTTTCCATATTTTAACTGGGTTTGGGCTTAGTTAATTTTTGTGTGTTTTATATTCTGCTTAGCCACAGAATTAGGAGAATGTTAAAGTTATTCAATGGTCTTTTAATTCATCAAGGGCTTATCCGATCCCAATGAAATGTTACAGATTTGCTATATATCATCATTGCATTCAGTCTGCAGCAAAATTACAATGAATTTAAAGTTTCTTCCATACTTTTACATGGTTTAGACTTTGTTCGTGTGTGATTTGTCTCCTTTTCAAGAATGAGAATGATGTTAGAGTTTTAAATAAACATTTGATTTATCAAGGGGCTATGCTATCGTAAAAAATCCTTATTTTGTGACACTGCCACACATGATGCGTGATATGCAGAAAAACTAAAGGTCTCTACACCTGGGCCGGAGTCAGGGCTCTACACATGGGCCGGAGTCAGGGCTCTGCACATGGGCTGGAGTCAGGGCTGTACACATGGGCCGGAGTCAGGGCTCTACACATGGGCCAGAGTCAAGGCTCTACACATGGGCCGGAGTCAGGGCTCTACACATGGGCCAGAGTCAGGGCTCTACACATGGGCTGGAGTCAGGGCTCTACACATGGGCCAGAGTCAGGGCTCTACACATGGGCTGGAGTCAGGGCTCTACACATGGGCCGGAATCAGGGCTCTACACATGGGCCAGAGTCAGGGCTCTACACATGGGCCAGAGTTAGGGCTCGACACATGGGCCGGAGTTAGGGCTCGACACATGGGCCTGAGTCAGGCTAGACACATGGACTTGAGTCAGGGCTCAACACATGGACCAGAGTCAGGGCTCTACACATGAGTCCATCTGGTCTGAAACTTCCAGGAAGAGAACTTCTGGGAGTGTCCAGAAACTCAGTTCCTCTTCCGTTGTAACCTATAGCTTTATTGAGTGTATCTTCATCAGTCCTGTAGGTTATCTAGAGCTCCAATAAATGTATCTTCAACTTCATCAGTCCTGTAGGTTACATATAGCTCTAATGAGTGAATCTTCATCAGTCCTGTAGGTTACTTATAGCTCTAATGAGTGTCTTCATCAGTCCTGTAGGTTACATATAACTCTAATGAGTGTGTCTTCATCAGTCCTGTAGGTTACATATAACTCTAATGAGTGTATCTTCATCAGTCCTGTATGTTACATATAGCTCTAATGAGTGTATCTTCATCAGTCCTGTAGGTTACATATAACTCTAATGAGTGTGTCTTCATCAGTCCTGTAGATTACATATTACTCTAATGAGTGTGTCTTCATCAGTCCTGTAGGTTACATATAGTGCTAATCAGTGTATCTTCATCAGTCATGTAGGTTACATATAGCTCTAAGGAGTGTGTCTTCATCAGTCCTCTAGGTTACATATAACTCTAATGAGTGTATCTTCGTCAGTCCTGTAGGTTACATATAACTCTAATGAGTATATTTTCATCAGTCCTGTAGGTTACATATAACTCTAATGAGTGTATCTTCTTCAGTCCTGTAGGTTACATATAACTCTAATGAGTGTATCTTCATCAGTCCTCTAGGTTACATATAACTCTAATGAGTGTATCGTCATCAGTCCTCTAGGTTACCTATAGCTCTAATGAGTGTGTCTCCAACTTCATCAGTCCTCTAGGATACCTATAGCTCTAATGAGTGTATCTTCATCAGTCCTGTAGATTACATCGAGCTCTAATGTATGTATCCTCATCAGTCCTGTAGGTTAAATATAGCTCTAATGAGTGTATCGTCAATTTCATCAGTCCTGTAGGTTACATATAACTCTAATGAGTGTATCTTCATCAGTCCTGTAAGTTACATATAACTCTAATGAGTGTATCTTCATCAGTCCTGTAGGTTACATATAACTTTAATGAGTGTATCTTCATCGGTCCTCTAGATTACATATAACTCTAATGAGTGTCTCTAGGTTACCTATAGCTCTAATGAGTGTGTCTCCAACTTCATCAGTCCTCTAGGATACCTATAGCTCTAATGAGTGTATCTTCAGTCCTGTAGATTACATCTAGCTCTAATGTATGTATCTTCATCAGTCCTGTAGGTTAAATATAGCTCTAATGAGTGTATCTTCAACTTCATCAGTCCTGTAGGTTACATATAACTCTAATGAGTGTATCTTCATCAGTCCTGTAGGTTACATATAACTCTAATGAGTGTATCTTCATCAGCCCTGTAGGTTACATATAACTCTAATGAGTGTATCTTCATCAGTCCTCTAGGTTACATCTAGCTTTAATGTATGTATCTTCATCAGTCCTCTAGGTTACCTATAGCTCTAATGAGTGTGTCTCCAACTTCATCAGTCCTCTAGGATACCTATAGCTCTAATGAGTGTATCTTCATCAGTCCTGTAGGTTACCTATGGCTCTAATGAGTGTATCTTCATCAGTCCTGTAGGTTACCTATAGCTCTAATGAGTGTGCCTTCATCAGTCCTGTAGGTTACATATAACTCTAATGAGTGTATCTTCATCAGTCCTGTAGGTTACCTATAGCTCTAATGAGTGTATCTTCATCAGTCCTGTAGGTTACCTATAGCTCTAATGAGTGTATCTTCATCAGTCCTGTAGGATATCTGTAGCTCTAATGAGTGTATCTTCATCAGTCCTGTAGGTTACATATAGCTCTAATGAGTGTGCCTTCATCAGTCCTGTAGGTTACATATAACTCTAATGAGTGTATCTTCATCAGTCCTGTAGGTTACATATAACTAATGAGTGTATCTTCATCAGCCCTGTAGGTTACATATAACTCTAATGAGTGTATCTTCATCAGTCCTGTAGGTTACATGTAATTCTAATGAGTGTATCTTCATCAGTCCTGTAGATTACATATAACTCTAATGAGTGTGTCTCCAACTTCATCAGTCCTCTAGGATACCTATAGCTCTAATGAGTGTATCTTCATCAGTCCTGTAGATTACCTCTATCTCTAATGTATGTATTTTCATCAGTCCTGTAGGTTAAATATAGCTCTTAATGAGTGTATCTTCTTTATCAGTCCTGTAAGATACATATAACTCTAATGAGTGTATCTTCATCAGTCCTGTAGGTTACATATAACTCTAATGAGTGTATCTTCATCAGTCCTCTAGGTTACATATAACTCTAATGAGTGTATAGTCATCAGTCCTCTAGGTTACCTATAGCTCTAATGTGTGTGTCTCCAACTTCATCAGTCCTCTAGGATACCTATAGCTCTAATGAGTGTATCTTCATCAGTCCTGTAGATTACATCTAGCTCTAATGTATGTATCCTCATCAGTCCTGTAGGTTAAATATAGCTCTAATGAGTGTATCTTCAACTTCATCAGTCCTGTAGGTTACCTATAGCTCTAATGAGTGTGTCTCCAACTTCATCAGTCCTCTAGGATACCTATAGCTCTAATGAGTATCTTCATCAGTCCTGTAGATTACATATAACTCTAATGAGTGTCTCCAACTTCATCAGTCCTCTAGGATACCTATAGCTCTAATGAGTGTATCTTCATCAGTCCGGTAGATTACCTCTAGCTCTAATGTATGTATCTTCATCAGTCCTGTAGGTTAAATATAGCTCTTAATGAGTGTATCGTCAATTTCATCAGTCCTGTAGGTTACATATAACTCTAATGAGTGTATCTTCATCAGTCCTGTAAGTTACATATAACTCTAATGAGTGTATCTTCATCAGTCCTGTAAGTTACATATAACTCTAATGAGTGTATCTTCATCAGTCCTCTAGATTACATAAAACTCTAATGAGTGTATCGTCATCAGACCTCTAGGTTACCTATAGCTCTAATGAGTGTGTCTCCAACTTCATCAGTCCTCTAGGATACCTATAGCGCTAATGAGTGTATCTTCATCAGTCCTGTAGGTTACCTATAGCTCTAATGAGTGTATCTTCATCAGTCCTGTAGGATATCTGTAGCTCTAATGAGTGTATCTTCATTAGTCCTGTAGAATACCTATAACTCTAATGAGTGTATCTTCATCAGTCCTCTAGGTTACATCTAGCTTTAATGTATGTATCTTCATCAGTCCTCTAGGTTACCTATAGCTCTAATGAGTGTGTCTCCAACTTCATCAGTCCTCTAGGATACCTATAACTCTAATGAGTGTATCTTCATCAGTCCTGTAGGTTACCTATGGCTCTAATGAGTGTATATTCATCAGTCCTGTAGGTTACCTATAGCTCTAATGAGTGTATCTTCATCAGTCCTGTAGGTTACCTATGGCTCTAATGAGTGTATCTTCATCAGTCCTGTAGGTTACATATAGCTCTAAAGATTTTGTCTTCATCAGTCCTGTATGTTACATATAGCTCTAAAGAGTTTGTCTTCATCAGTCCTGTAGGTTACATATAACTCTAATGAGTGAATCTTCATCAGTCCTGTAGGTTACTTATAGCTCTAATGAGTGTCTTCATCAGTCCTGTAGGTTACATATAACTCTAATGAGTGTGTCTTCATCAGTCCTGTAGGTTACATATAACTCTAATGAGTGTATCTTCATCAGTCCTGTATGTTACATATAGCTCTAATGAGTGTATCTTCATCAGTCCTGTAGGTTACATATAACTCTAATGAGTGTGTCTTCATCAGTCCTGTAGATTACATATAACTCTAATGAGTGTGTCTTCATCAGTCCTGTAGGTTACATATAGTGCTAATCAATGTATCTTCATCAGTCATGTAGGTTACATATAGCTCTAAGGACTGTGTCTTCATCAGTCCTCTAGGTTACATATAACTCTAATGAGTGTATCTTCATCAGTCCTGTAGGTTACATATAACTCTAATGATTATATTTTCATCAGTCCTGTAGGTTACATATAACTCTAATGAGTGTATCTTCATCAGTCCTGTAGGTTACATATAACTCTAATGAGTGTATCTTCATCAGTCCTCTAGGTTACATATAACTCTAATGAGTGTATCGTCATCAGTCCTCTAGGTTACCTATAGCTCTAATGAGTGTGTCTCCAACTTCATCAGTCCTCTAGGATACCTATAGCTCTAATGAGTGTATCTTCATCAGTCCTGTAGATTACATCTAGCTCTAATGTATGTATCTTCATCGGTCCTGTAGGTTAAATGTAGCTCTAATGAGTGTATCTTCAACTTCATCAGTCCTGTAGATTACCTCTAGCTCTATTGTATGTATCTTCATCAGTCTTGTAGGTTAAATATAGCTCTTAATGAGTGTATCGTCAATTTCATCAGTCCTGTAGGTTACATATAACTCTAATGAGTGTATCTTCATCAGTCCTGTAAGTTACATATAACTCTAATGATTGTATCACCATCAGTCCTGTAGGTTACATATAACTTTAATGAGTGTATCTTCATCGGTCCTCTAGATTACATATAACTCTAATGAGTGTATCGTCATCAGACCTCTAGGTTACCTATAGCTCTAATGAGTGTGTCTCCAACTTCATCAGTCCTCTAGGATACCTATAGCTCTAATGAGTGTATCTTCAGTCCTGTAGATTACATCTAGCTCTAATGTATGTATCTTCATCAGTCCTGTAGGTTAAATGTAGCTCTAATGAGTGTATCTTCAACTTCATCAGTCCTGTAGGTTACATATAAGTCTAATGAGTGTATCTTCATCAGTCCTGTAGGTTACATATAACTCTAATGAGTGTATCTTCATCAGTCCTCTAGGTTACCTATAGCTCTAATGAGTGTGTCTCCAACTTCATCAGTCCTCTAGGATACCTATAGCTCTAATGAGTGTATCTTCATCAGTCCTGTAGGTTACCTATGGCTCTAATGAGTGTATCTTCATCAGTCCTGTAGGTTACCTATAGCTCTAATGAGTGTATCTTCATCAGTCCTGTAGGATATATGTAGCTCTAATGAGTGTATCTTCATCAGTCCTGTAGGTTACATATAGCTCTAATGAGTGTGCCTTCATCAGTCCTGTAGGTTACATATAACTCTAATGAGTGTATCTTCATCAGTCCTGTAGGTTACCTATAGCTCTAATGAGTGTATCTTCATCAGTCATGTAGGTTACCTATAGCTCTAATGAGTGTATCTTCATCAGTCCTGTAGGATATCTGTAGCTCTAATGAGTGTATCTTCATCAGTCCTGTAGGTTACATATAGCTCTAATGAGTGTGCCTTCATCAGTCCTGTAGGTTACATATAACTCTAATGAGTGTATCTTCATCAGTCCTGTAGGTTACATATAACTAATGAGTGTATCTTCATCAGTCCTGTAGGTTACATATAACTCTAATGAGTGTATCTTCATCAGTCCTGTAGGTTACATGTAATTCTAATGAGTGTATCTTCATCAGTCCTGTAGATTACATATAACTCTAATGAGTGTGTCTCCAACTTCATCAGTCCTCTAGGATACCTATAGCTCTAATGAGTGTATCTTCATCAGTCCTGTAGATTACCTCTATCTCTAATGTATGTATCTTCATCAGTCCTGTAGGTTAAATATAGCTCTTAATGAGTGTATCTTCTTTATCAGTCCTGTAAGTTACATATAACTCTAATGAGTGTATCTTCATCAGTCCTGTAGGTTACATATAACTCTAATGAGTGTATCTTCATCAGTCCTCTAGGTTACATATAACTCTAATGAGTGTATAGTCATCAGTCATCTAGGTTACCTATAGCTCTAATGAGTGTGTCTCCAACTTCATCAGTCCTCTAGGATACCTATAGCTCTAATGAGTATCTTCATCAGTCCTGTAGATTACATATAACTCTAATGAGTGTCTCCAACTTCATCAGTCCTCTAGGATACCTATAGCTGTAATGAGTGTATCTTCATCAGTCCTGTAGATTACCTCTAGCTCTAATGTATGTATCTTCATCAGTCCTGTAGGTTAAATATAGCTCTTAATGAGTGTATCGTCAATTTCATCAGTCCTGTAGGTTACATATAACTCTAATGAGTGTATCTTCATCAGTCCTGTAAGTTACATATAACTCTAATGAGTGTATCTTCATCAGTCCTGTAAGTTACATATAACTCTAATGAGTGTATCTTCATCAGTCCTCTAGATTATATAAAACTCTAATGAGTGTATCGTCATCAGACCTCTAGGTTACCTATAGCTCTAATGAGTGTATCTTCATCAGTCCTGTAGGATATCTGTAGCTCTAATGAGTGTATCTTCATTAGTCCTGTAGAATACCTATAGCTCTAATGAGTGTATCTTCATCAGTCCTCTAGGTTACATCTAGCTTTAATGTATGTATCTTCATCAGTCCTCTAGGTTACCTATAGCTCTAATGAGTGTGTCCAACTTCATCAGTCCTCTAGGATACCTATAACTCTAATGAGTGTATCTTCATCAGTCCTGTAGGTTACCTATGGCTCTAATGAGTGTATATTCATCAGTCCTGTAGATTACATCTAGCTCTAATGTATGTATCCTCATCAGTCCTGTAGGTTAAATATAGCTCTAATGAGTGTATCTTCAACTTCATCAGTCCTGTAGGTTACCTATAGCTCTAATGAGTGTGTCTCCAACTTCATCAGTCCTCTAGGATACCTATAGCTCTAATGAGTATCTTCATCAGTCCTGTAAGTTACATATAACTCTAATGAGTGTATCTTCATCAGTCCTCTAGATTATATAAAACTCTAATGAGTGTATCGTCATCAGACCTCTAGGTTACCTATAGCTCTAATGAGTATCTTCATCAGTCCTGTAGGATATCTGTAGCTCTAATGAGTGTATCTTCATTAGTCCTGTAGAATACCTATAGCTCTAATGAGTGTATCTTCATCAGTCCTCTAGGTTACATCTAGCTTTAATGTATGTATCTTCATCAGTCCTCTAGGTTACCTATAGCTCTAATGAGTGTGTCTCCAACTTCATCAGTCCTCTAGGATACCTATAACTCTAATGAGTGTATCTTCATCAGTCCTGTAGGTTACCTATGGCTCTAATGAGTGTATATTCATCAGTCCTGTAGGTTACATATAACTCTAATGAGTGTATCTTCATCAGCCCTGTAGGTTACATATAACTCTAATGAGTGTATCTTCATCAGTCCTCTAGGTTACATCTAGCTTTAATGAGTGTATATTCATCAGTCCTGTAGGTTACCTACAGCTCTAATGAGTGTATCTTCATCTGTCCTGTAGGTTACATATAACTCTAATGAGTGTATCTTCATCAGCCCTGTAGGTTACATATAACTCTAATGAGTGTATCTTCATCAGTCCTCTAGGTTACATCTAGCTTTAATGTATGTATCTTCATCAGTCCTCTAGGTTACCTATAGTTCTAATGAGTGTGTCTCCAACTTCATCAGTCCTCTAGGATACCTATAGTGCTAATGAGTGTATCTTCATCAGTCCTGTAGGTTACCTATGGCTCTAATGAGTGTATCTTCATCAGTCCTGTAGGATATCTGTAGCTCTAATGAGTGTATCTTCATTAGTCCTGTAGAATACCTATAGCTCTAATGAGTGTGTCTTCATTAGTCCTGTAGATTACCTCTAGCTCTAATGAGTGTATCTTCATCAGTCCTGTAGAATACCGATAGCTCTAATGAGTGTATCTTCATCAGTCCTGTAGAATACCTATAGCTCTAAAGAGTGTATCTTCATCAGTCCTGCAGGTTACATATAACTCTAATGAGTGTATCGTCATCAGTCCTCTAGGTAACCTATAGCTCTAATGAGTGTGTCTCCAACTTCATCAGTCCTCTAGGATACCTATAGCTCTAATGAGTGTATCTTCATCAATCCTGTAGGTTACATATAACTCTAACGAGTGTGTCTTCATCAGTCCTGTATGTTTCCCTTGATTTTCTGATTAATAAGAGATGTGCACCTGAATTTAGAAGCCTTGTTTGATGATATCACAATCTATTTTCAGGTTGGTATACCAGGTTTGCCAGAAACAACAGGTACAAGATTAACCCTGAAATTTCTTCATACCATGAATCTTGCTCAGATACAAGTGTTAGTGAATGATCGACATACACAAATAGAAAGTGAGTATTAATTGTGGTACTAAGTGCAGGTGCTTTATGGGAGATACTGCAAGAAATAAGTGTAAAAATTTTCATTATTTCAAAATATATTTTGATTTTTATTAAAAATGACAATTTTCTATGATGATATGTAAGCTTAAAGAATCAGAAAGTCGTGAATAATTTACAGTGACACGTTGAATGATTTCAGATTATTTACAAAGCAAAAGTTTTCAGACAAATAAAATTTTAAAAACAACAGTTTGACACTGGTTTTCATTGAGGAGCTTGTTTGTGTGTATGTATCCAGCCTCACCCCACCTGTAATAGAGTGATCCTTTTCTAGTTATGCCACACCCATTTCTACCTATGCCCCACCCATTTCTGGCTATTCCCCACCCATTTCTAGGTATTGCCCACCCATTTCTGGCTATTCCCCACCCATTTCTAGCTATTGACCCTGTTCTAGGTATGCCACACCCATTTCTAGCTATACCCCACCCATATCTAGCTATTGACCCTGTTCTAGGTATGCCACACCCATTTCTAACTATGCCCCACCCATATCTAGCTATTGACCCTGTTCTAGGTATGCCCCACCCATTTCTAGCTATTCCCCACGCATTTCTAGCTATTGACCCTGTTCTAGGTATGCCACACCCATTTCTAGCTATGCCCCACGCATTTCTAGCTATTGACCCTGTTCTAGGTATGCCACACCCATTTCTAGCTATGCCCCACGCATTTCTAGCTATTGACCCTGTTCTAGGTATGCCACACCCATTTCTAGCTATGCCCCACGCATTTCTAGCTATTGACCCTGTTCTAGGTATGCCACACCCCTTTCTAGCTATGCCCCACGCATTTCTAGCTATTGACCCTGTTCTAGGTATGCCACACCCATTTCTGACTATACCCCACCCATTTCTAGCTATGCCCCACGCATTTCTAGCTATTGACCCTGTTCTAGGTATGCCACACCCATTTCTAGCTATGCCCCACGCATTTCTAGCTATTGACCCTGTTCTAGGTATGCCACACCCATTTCTAGCTATGCCCCACGCATTTCTAGCTATTGACCCTGTTCTAGGTATGCCACACCCATTTCTACCTATGCCCCACCCATATCTACCTATTGACCCTGTTCTAGGTATGCCCCACCATTTCTAACTATGGCCCACCCATATCTAGCTATTGACCCTGTTCTAGGTATGCCACACCCATTTCTAGCTATGCCCCACACATTTCTAGCTATGCCCCACACATTTCTAGCTATGCACCACCCATCTCTTTCGTGATGGTGTTGGGGGAGGGGCACAAGCTACATTGAGCCATTGCATGATGGTGGTGGGGGAGGGGCACATGCTACATTGATCCATTGCATGATAGGGTGGGGGAGGGGCACATGTTACATTGTGTGATGGGGTGATGGGAGGGGCACATGCTACATTGATCCATTGCATGATGGGGGGGGGAACATGCTACATTGTGTGGTGGGAGGGGCACATGCTGCATTGATCCATTGCATGATGGGGGTCGGGGAGGGGCACATGCTACATTGTGTGATGGGGTGGTGGGAGGGGCACATGCTACATTGATCCATTGCATGATATTGGTGGGGAGGGGCACATGTTACATTGATCCATTGTGTGATAATGGTGTGGGAGGGGCACATGCTACATTGATCCATTGCATGATGGAGGTGGGGGATGGGCACATGCTACATTGTGTGATGGGGTGGTGGGGAGGGGCACGTGCTACATTGATCCATTGCATGATATTGGTGCGGAGGGGCACATGCTACAATGATCCATTGCATGATATTGGTGGGGAGAGGCACATGCTACATTGATCCATTGCATGATGTTGGTGGGGAGGGGCACATGCTACATTGGTCCATTGCATGGTATTGGTGGGGGGGCACATGCTACATTGATCCATTGCGTGATAATGGTGTGGGAGGGGTACATGCTACATTGATCCATTGCATGATGTGGGGGGGGGGGGGGGGGGCACATGGTACATTGTGTGGTGGGGAGGGGCACATGCTACATTGCATGATATTGGTGGGGAGGGGCACATGCTACATTGATCCATTGCATGATATTGATGGGGAGGGGCACATGCTACATTGATCCATTGCATGATGTTGGTGTGGAGGGGCACATGCTACGTTGATCCATTGCATGATATTGGTGGAGAGGGGCACATGCTACATTGATCCATTGCATGATGTTGGTGTGGAGGGGCACATGCTACGTTGATCCATTGCATGATATTGGTGGAGAGGGGCACATGCTACATTGATCCATTGCATGATGTTGGTGTGGAGGGGCACATGCTACATTGATCCATTGCATGATATTGGTGTGGAGGGGCACATGCTACATTGATCCATTGCATGATGTTGGTGTGGAGGGGCACATGCTGCATTGATCCATTGCATGATATTGGTGGGGAGGGGCACATGCTACATTGATCCATTGCATGATGTTGGTGTGGAGGGGCACATGCTACATTGATCCATTGCATGATATTGGTGTGATGGGGCACATGCTACGTTGATCCATTGCATGATATTGGTGGGGAGGGGCACATGCTACATTGATCCATTGCATGATGGTGGGGGGGTGGGGGGGGGCACATGCTACATTGTGTGATGGGGTGGTGGGAGGGGCACATGCTACATTGATCCATTGCATGATATTGGTGGGGAGGGGCATATGCTACATTGATCCATTGCATGATGGGGGGGGCACATGCTACATTGTGTGATGGGGTGGTGGGAGGGGTACATGCTACATTGATCCATTGCATGATATTGGTGGGGAGGGGCACATGCTACATTGATCCATTGCATGATGGGGGTGGGGGAGGGGCACATGCTACATTGTGTGAGGGGGTGGTGGGAGGGGCACATGCTACATTGATCCATTGCATGATATTGGTGGGGAGGGGCACATGTTACATTGATCCGTTGTGTGATAATGGTGTGAGAGGGGCACATGCTACATTGATCCATTGCATGATGGGGGTGGGGGAGGGGCACATGCTACATTGTGTGATGGGGTGGTGGGATTGGGCACATGCTACATTGCATGATATTGGTGGGGAGGGGCACATGCTGCATTGATCCATTGCATGATATTGGTGGGGAGGGGCACATGCTACATTGATCCATTGCATGGTGTTGGTGGGGAGGGCCACATGCTACATTGATCCATTGCATGATGTTGGTGTGGAGGGACACATGCTACGTTGATCCATTGCATGATATTGGTGGGGAGGGGCACATGCTACGTTGATCCATTGCATGATATTGGTGGGGAGGGGCACATGCTACATTGATCCATTGCATGATATTGGTGGGGAGGGGCACATGCTACATTGATCCATTGCATGATGTTGGTGTGGAGGGGCATATGCTACATTGATCCATTGCATGATATTGGTGTGGATGGGCACATGCTACATTGATCCATTGCATGATATTGGTTGGGAGGGGCACATGCTACATTGATCCATTGCATGATGTTGGTGTGGAGGGGCACATGCTACATTGATCCATTGCATGATATTGGTGGGGAGGGGCACATGCTACATTGATCCATTGCATGATATTGGTGTGGAGGGGCACATGCTGCATTGATCCATTGCATGATGTTGGTGGGGAAGGGCACATGCTACATTGATCCATTGCATGATATTGGTGTGGAGGGGCACATGCTACATTGATCCATTGCATGATGTTGGTGTGGAGGGGCACATGCTACATTGATCCATTGCATGATGTTGGTGGAGAGGGGCACATGCTACATTGATCCATTGCATGATGTTGGTGTGGAGGGGCACATGCTACATTGATCCATTACATGATGGGGTGGAGAGGGGCACATGCTACATTGATCCATTACGTGATGGGGGTGGAGAGGGGCACATGCTACATTGATCCATTACATGATGGGGTGGAGAGGGGCACATGCTACATTGATCCATTACGTGATGGGGTGGAGAGGGGCACATGCTACATTGATCCATTGCATGATGTTGGTGGAGAGGGGCACATGCTACATTGATCCATTGCATGATGTTGGTGTGGAGGGGCACATGCTACATTGATCCATTACATGATGGGGTGGAGAGGGGCACATGCTACATTGATCCATTACGTGATGGGGTGGAGAGGGGCACATGCTACATTGATCCATTGCATGATGTTGGTGTGGAGGGGCACATGCTACATTGACCCATTACGTGATGGGGTGGAGGGACCTGGATTTCTCTGATTGTCATTCTTGTTTAATGTACTCTTGACTCTCGGATTGCATTTCAGAGTACTATTAATATTCTTAAAATATACTCTCATTATGAACTATTTTATATTTGTGTTTAGATTTGAATGAGGAGCTAGTTACATTGCTTGTGGAGCGTGATGACCTCCACATGGAGCAGGATTCCATGCTGGTGGATATCGAGGATCTCACAAGGTGATGCATTACAGGACAGATCAGAAATATGTTAACATGGCTCCAAAACAAAATGAGAAACATAACGTTAGTTAGTACAGTTTTGAACACGATGTAAGAAATGTTCTTTTTGAATATTTTGGACTTAATTTGATTGTAAGCAATGGTTTTCAGTCAAATTAAGTCCAAAATATTCAACTGTACATTTTATTCTGTTTTGGAAACGTGTTAAGTTCTTTCTATACTGTACTCTATATATATATACATATATATATATATATATATATATATATATATATATATATATATATATATATATATATATATATATGTAATCTATAGTAGATACCTAAATACAGACAAGCTTGCTTGAAAAGTTACCCACCCTTCTGGGTACAGACAAGCATACAGAAGGAGATACCCACCCTTCTGGGTACAGACAAGCATACATGAGGACCTACACGGCCTTCTGGGTACAGACAAGCATGCATGAGGAGCTAGCCACCCGTCTGTGTACAGACAAGCATACATGAAGAGCTATCCGCACTTCTGGGTACAGACAAGCATACATGAGGAGCTACCCGCCCTTCTGGGTACAGACAACCATACATGAGGAGCTACCCGCCCTTCTGGGTACAGACAAGCATGCATGAGGAGCTACCCGCACTTCTTGGTACAGACAAGCATCCATGAGGAGCTACCCGCACTTCTGGGTACATACAAGCATGCATGTGGAGCTAGCCGCCCTTCTGGGTACAGACAAGCATGCATGAGGAGTTACCCGCCCTTCTGGGTACAGACAAGCATACATGAGGAGCTACCCACCCTTCTGGGTACAGACAAGCATACATGAGGAGCTACCCGCCCTTCTTGGTACAGACAAGCATACATGAGGAGTTACCCACCCTTCTGGGTACAGACAAGCATACATGAGGAGCTACCCACCCTTCTGAGTACAGACAAGCATACATGAGGAGCTACCCGCCCTTCTGGGTACAGCCAAGCATGCTTAAGCGGCAATAACCGCCCTTCTGGGTACAGACAAGCATACATGAGGAGCTACCCACCCTTCTGGGTACAGCCAAGCATGCTTAAGCGGCAATACCCGCCCTTCTGGGTACAGACAAGCGAGCTTGAGGGTTATACCCACCCTTCTGGTACAGACAAGCTTGCTTGAGAGGCTATACCCACCCTTCTGGGTTCAGACAAGCTTGCTTGAGGGGCTACCCACCCTTCTGGGTACAGCCAAGCATACTTAAGCGGCAATACCCGCCCTTCTGGGTACAGGCAAGCATACATGAGTAGCTACCCACCCTTCTGGGTACAGCCAAGCATGCTTAAGCGACAATACCCGCCCTTCTGGGGACAGACAAGCAAGCTTGAGGGTTATACCCACCCTTCTGGTACAGATAGGCTTGCTTGAGAGGCTATACCCACCCTTCTGGGTACAGACAAGCTTGCTTGAGGGCTACCCACCCTTCTGGGTACAGCCAAGCATGCTTAAGCGGTAATACCTGCCCTTCTGGGTACAGACAAGCATACATGAGGAGCTACCCACCCTTCTGGGTACAGCCAAGCATGCTTAAGCGGCAATACCCGCCCTTCTGGGTACAGACAAGCTTGCTTGAGAGGCTATACCCACCCTTCTGGGTTCAGACACGCATGCTTGAGGGGCTACCACCCTTCTGGGTTCAGACAAGTATGCTTGAGGGGCTACCCACCCTTCTGGGTATGAACAAGCTTGCTTTAGGGGCTACCCACCCTTCTGGGTATGAACAAGCTTGCTTTAGGGGCTACCCACCCTTCTGGGTATGAACAAGCTTGCTTTAGGGGCTATACCCACCCTTCTGGGTACAGACAAGCTTGCTTTAGGCGCTACCCACCCTTCTTGGTATGAACAAGCTTGCTTGAGGGGCTACCCACCCTTCTGGGTAAAGACGAGCATGCTTGAGGGGCTATACCCATCCTGGGTACAAACAAGCTTGCTTGAGGGGCTACCCACCCTTCTGGGTATGAACAAGCTTGCTTTAGGGGCTATACCCACCCTTCTGGGTACAGACAAGCTTACTTGCGGGGATACCCACCCTTCTGGGTACAGACAAGCTTGCTTGAGATGCTGTACCCACCATTTTGGGTACAGACAACAATATTTGCGGAGCTATACCCACCCCTGTGGGTACAGACAAACATGCTTGAGGAGCTACCCACCCTTCTGGGTACAGACAAACTTGCTTGAGAAGCTATACCCACCCTTCTGGGTCCAGACAAGCATGCTTGAGGAGCTACTCACCCTTCTGGGTACAGACAAGCATGCTTGTGGAACTATACCCACCATTTTGAGTACAGATGACAAGGGGATGGGGTTGGGGTGGGGCTCTTAACCCTTTCTGTCTTGAAGACATTTTATGATATATTGGCCACAGAATAACTCTTTAGCACTCAAACCAGTCAAAAATGGCTTCTGTAGTGATCTTGGGAAATGTCAACATGTAGACCATGAGAAGACAATTTTTGAAAATTTACAACTGAAATTACTGGCTTGATAAACAAACCAGTCATTCCAGTGTAAATTTTCAAAAATGGTCTTCTCTTGGTCAGCAAATTGACATTTTCTTTTGAGAAAATTGAAATTTTCTTGAACAGATTTAAGGCTTAAACGGTTAAATAAAAAAGATTTCTGTGAAGTGGTCTACATTTAGCCATTAGCCACTAATGGTATTCATACAAATGACACAGTGTAATAAGTCATGAATATATGTATTATATTTTCAAAAGATTGACAGCAAATTAATCTATAGTCATATGCCTTTGTGAGAAACCACATTGGAAATGTATGGGTCACTAATGGCATGTATCGTTTGGTGTGGTGGCAGAGGCTTGAAGTTATATATTTGAATATAAATTCTTTTTCCATACATTTTAGTCTGGCTCATTACTCTCTAAAGCTTGTTCAATATGATAGTTTCTAAGCACAGTTGATTTTAAATTCAATTGAGCGTGAGATCCTAGTATGTGCAAGACTAATGGAGTTTTGATGGCTGAAAACATGTTAAGAATACATGGTTGACAAATCATGAACATAGAAAATTTGTATTCTATTTAGCCAAGAATAGCAAGCATTCACAAAGGAGACATTGTGAACTGCTGAAAGGAACTTTTTATTTGAAATTCCTTTTGGTTGTAACAATCAGTGTGCCAACAAAATGGGGATTATTTAACTGTTTGATAGTCAAGCTGACCAGCAATGGCCTTGGCAGTTGGCAAACTATTTTTGAGAATTTACCACTGGACAACCTGACTCGAAATCGGAGCCAGTCATTCCAGTTGTAAATCATCAAAAATACTCTTCTTTTGGTCTGCAAATGGATTGCAATGATTTCCAATTTTTTTGCCAAATCTTTACTATAAAGGGTTATGAGCACTTTGATTAGATAGTAATGTTTGATCTTATTTTCAGACGTGCGCAAGAACAGTCTGAGAAGATTGATAAGAAAAAGCAAGAAAGACAGCAGAAACATTCTATCTTAGACAAGCGAAAGTGACGAGAGCCATGAATAGATGCCACCATTTTATAACTAATTAAATTAAACTATATATATAATTGAGGCCACAGTTGCGCATAGCTGGATGCCAAGGGTAGACTACTCTGTGATATAAACGAGACAGTGTTTGAGAACGAAGCTGAGGTTTGATGGACTTTGCCACATACTAACTTTAACACTCACGCCGGCCAAAAACAACTTCTTCAGTGGTTGTGTCAAATACACATTTGCAGACCAAGAGAGAACTATTTTTAAAAATGTATCACTGGAATGATTGGCTCGATAATCGAGCCAGTCATTCCAGTGATAAATTTTTTAAATATGATCTTGAACATTTTCTATGAGAAAATTGATGTTTAAACCTAATTTAAGGTTAAACGGTTAATTCTAAAGAAAAAGATTATATACAGTCAACCCTGTCTTCCATTGCCACTTGTCTTAAAGAACCACTTATCATATAGCCAGGGAATTGTATTAAGTGATAGCCTATCTAAGGCTGTCTTTAGTGACCACCTGTCTTTGGTGACCACCTGTCTTCAGTGGCCACCTGTCATAAAGAACCACTTGCCATATAGCCAGTGACTTATTAAGCCATTACCTGTTTTTAGTGATCACCTGTCTAAGGCTGTCTTTAGTGACCACCTCTCTTTAGTGACCACCTGTCTGTGGTGATCTGTCTTTAGTAACCGCCTATCTTTATTGACCACCTGTTTTGGTGACCACCTGTCCTTAATGACCACCTGTCTTTGGTGATCGCCTGTCTACGGCTATCTTTAGTGACCACCTCTCTTTAGTGACCATCTGTCTTTGGTGATATGGCTTTAGTGACCACGTCTCTTTAGCCACCTCATGTCTTTGGTGATCACATGTTTACGGCTGTCTTAAGTGACCACCTGTCTTTAGTGACCATCTTTTTGTGGTACTTTATCACGTTAAAAGTTACGCAATCCAAAATTACTTCAATAGTGATCTTGAACTGATAATTAAAATTTTGAACTTTTTTTTAAAAAGTGATTACTGAATAAATCATTACTGTAGCATGAACCAGAAACAGTAAATAAACTCCTTTGTAAAGGCCTTCTTATGTTAATAATTATTTTTACAATCTAACAGTCATTATATTTATATAAGTACCTCAGGTTGTTGTTCTTATCCAGATTCTTTACTTATTGGCTTATTATTATTATTTTTCACATTGAATTATATTGTTTGAAATACTTATGCATGATATTAACTTCAAAAGACCTTTTGTTATATTTTGAAATGTGATTGGAATTGATTTTTGTTTCGCTTGAAAAGTTGTGAAATATAGGGATCAGTTTTCTGATGGTAGTGTCAACGTTTAATTTTACATTTAACAAATTGCTTTGAATTAGTTTTTAGGCTTGGTTAACCGTCTTAGTGCTGAATTTCTTCCAAGAGATATCTAGGGACCTGCTAGGGACCTGCTAAATATTTTGGCTAAGCCACCAACAATTTTCAGTCAAATTGTTTTCAAAATATTCAGCAAGTCATGAGTTTTTGCTCATTGAAGCTCGTGTGTCACACCCCAACAAATTGGTTCCAACAAAAAAGTTGGCTGGAAAATAAGACACTGCTCTCTATTCTCAAACAACTTTTTGAGCCAAAAAGTTGCTTGCGATTTGCTGTTCCGTGTGGCATGCACCAACCTGTTGCTAGTGATTGGTGGTTCCTATTGGAACTAATCAGGCGTGACAGGAAATTTGGCAGAATTCTTGTATTTTTGTATCGTTTCTTTGATTTGTTGTTGATCTGTTATCTATACAAGCCAAGGCCCATTCTAACTATTACTAATAAAGGCCTTTATACTAACTGTATCTCTAATTTTCTCACTGGATCTGATCAACCCTTTAACCGTCACGCCAAACGAAAACTGCTTCTGTAGTAGTCTTCAGAAATGTCCATTTGCAGACCGTGAAAATAACTATTTTTGAAAAGTCACTACCGGAATAACTGACTCAATGATCGACCACTTATTCCACTGACAAATCTTCATAAGTCTTCTCTTGGTCTGCAAATAGACATTTCTCAAGACTTTGTGGACAACTGTTAGCATTAAAGGATTACCATAACATATTTGAATCAGAACATAATTGCTTGAGTTGGCAAAATTTAATCTGCACTAGCGGTGCAGGCTAGTGGCTCATTTTCATCTTATTTTCAAACCATTGTTATCAAGATCATTTTTGTTATAAGTCATGAAAATGTTACATTGCAAATTTTATATGTTAATGAGTTCTCATCATTTTATTCACCACTATATGCAAGACTTCAGAACAAATGGTTCATAATATCATCATGATAACATTTAGCTGATGGATCCATTGCTACGTAAGCCATGCCCGTTTCTTGA
Organism: Chaetoderma sp. LZ-2023a; assembly: GCA_034401795.1. Classification (NCBI taxonomy): domain Eukaryota; kingdom Metazoa; phylum Mollusca; class Caudofoveata; order Chaetodermatida; family Chaetodermatidae; genus Chaetoderma; species Chaetoderma sp. LZ-2023a. The sequence goes on from JAVVLW010000917.1 coordinate 44,547, forward strand.
TAAGCTCCACCCACTTTTTAGCGCATGTTGAAATCGATTTGAAACTGACACATGAATTTCCTGAATCTAAATTTCAAGGTAACTATACAGGTAATCTATTGAATATTTTGAAACTAATTTGACTTGAAGGTGTTGCTGCTAATGGCAACAGCTCCCAGTCAAATTTGTTTCAAAATATACAACAGTCTGTTTATTAAATTATAACTTCATCAAAGACACTTTTATGACAGACATGTCAATTTTCATGATAGAGCTACGTCATTTTTGTTTTAACAGCTAGTACGTCACGATTATGCCAGATACTTGAGTGACAGATAGCATCCCTCCATTGATGGTATGGCTGTTACGGTCAAGCTATAGCAATCCAGGCAAGGATTTGTGACAGCATGTTTACATTTTATATTAAACTCCATTGATTACTTAGAGAGGCCACACACGCTAAGCACAATTTTTGTCATTTCAGTTCCCATTTAAAAGGCCGACTGATGGTAAAGTTCAAGAATGTGTAAGAATAGGTACCGCTGGATAATTATTGTTTATAAAAATTTCCTAAATAATGATTATATTTCCCATGGTTATATTTCCCAAGTAAACAACTAAATTATGCTAAGTATTTAACACACATATTATCTTTTTACCTTTCATGCAATTTTGACTGGTAAATTAATGAACAGGATATTCTAAATATTATCTATTTTGTGGTTTAAGCTTGAAGTGATCAGTAAATATATTCACCTGAATAAATTTTTTAATTAATTAATTAATTAATTAACACGTACCTTGTTGTTTCACATTGATTCATGCTCGAGACATTGCCTGGGTCAGGTTCCGGTCGCTAAAATAATCTGTTAGTTTGTTTACTGATCGTGCGCATTGGCTACGAGTATTGAACGATTGATCATGCGCATTGTTTATAAGTATTGAGCGACTGATCATGCGCATTGGCTACGTTGATTGAACGACTGATCATGCGCATAGACTACGTGAATTGAACGACTGATCATGCGCATTGGCTACATGAATTGAATGACTGATCATGCGCATTGGCTACGTGAATCGAATGACTGATCATGTGCATTGGCTACGTGAATTGAATGACTGATCATGCGCATAGACTACGTGAATTGAATGACTGATCATGTGCATTGGCTACGAGTATTGAGCGACAGTTAACATTAGTTAGCAGAATTACAGAATATTTGTAGTCGGGTATCAGTCTCGGTTAACCTTTCCCATTGTTTGTTTTACTAAAATGTGAAAATTGGCACTAGGTATTAAAGTGCGAAGTGATTATGCAGTGGGAACATTGATTTACCTTCGAGCACTTTAATTTCAGCAAACTTAAATAGCTTAGCGAAATGTTTACATGTTTAAGTGCTTTGGCTACGATTTTGAATTTTACGCTAATTTCATGCTAACCATTTGCGACCGAGTTTGCGTAGTTGGTCGACTATGGTTAACTAGCTAGTTAACTATTTCAAGTTTGCTTGGTGTCCAGTTAACTATGGTTAGTGAAGCAACTTTGGGAGCCCTCGAAAATTAACCCTCATTTTTTTTGGAGCCAAAAGATGGGTGGTTCTTTAACACAGGTGATACAAAGACTACAATCAACACCTGTATTAACAGACCATCTGTCTATATTGACTGATTATATGTGCCCCAATAAGGTGGTCCCTTTGAACAGGTCTTACTGTACTTAACCCTTTAACACTGAGTAGAGCAAAAAAAAGCTTCTGCTGTGGTCTTCAGAAATGTCCATTTGCACCCCAAGAGATAATTTTTGAAAATTTACCATTGAAATTCCTGGCTCGATAACCAAGCCAGTTATTCCAGTGGTAAATCTAAAAAAGGGGGTTTTCTTGGACTGCAAATGGACATTTTCAAATGAGAAAATCTAATTTTTTAGAACATATTAGTGTTAAAGGGATAACCATTGTATTCAGCCAACGAATATATATATATATATATATATATATATGCACTGATTGATTAATCTTATTATTATTATTATTATTATTATTATTTATATGACAACGTATTATAACATCGTTAATTTTTTTACGCATGTTTATATACACCTTATTAATGTGAACAGTTATGCATCATGTGACAGTTATGGTAACTTATTATAACTACTTAACCAGCATTTCATATTATCAATAATCTATTTTAATTTTTTTAAATAAAATTATTGTGACCCGGAAATGGCTGAATTTGGTCAAGAATAACACAATTTCTGCATATTAAATGTCCATTTGCAGACCAAGAGAAAACTATTTTTTGAAAATTTACTACTGGAGTGACTGGCTCAATAACCGAGCCACTCATTCTAGTGGTAAATTTTCAAAAATAGTCTTCTCTTGCCTGCAAATGGACATTCCTCAAGACCTCTGTAAAACCTGTGTGAGTTAACTCTTAAATAATATTTACAGTATTCTGTTGAATATTTTAATTTAAGTGACGTATTTTCACAATTGTACAGCTTTCCATTATGTTTGATTTGAGACTTGGATTTCAGTATTGAAAGGGTTAATACTTTAATTTAAACAATTTCTTTACAACATTTATGGTCATATCAGTGATATATATTGTATTAACCCTTTCATGGTTAAATTGAATTAAGAAAATTTAAATATTCTCAGGCTGAGATTAATTTTTTGGAAATTTAGCACTGGAAGGCGTGGCTCGGTTATCACGCCAGTCATTCCAGTGGTAAAGTTTCTTCCATAACCGCCAAATGGGCATTCCTCAAGACCACTGCACAGGCCTATATTGGCCGGTTCAACCATTAATGTATTACTAACATTTTTATGCACTTATATGTTGCCTGTGGTGTTACAGCAAATTAGTCTTCACAATAGACACTTTGAATCTTTTAAAATATTGTCATAAATATTAAAGTGTATGACCATTGCTATAGTACAGCGGCAAATCAATTTAGAATTTCCTTGGTAACAAAAGAAAAAAAATAAAACGACACAATCCTGTAGCATAAGTATTGGATTGTCTTGCTTTTGTTTTATTTGTGTTAGCTTCGGCTTTATTTCGTTTCTCTTTCGTTTTTGTTTTTCTGTTCCCATGAAATGTTAAATTGGTTTTAACTGTACTGTACATTCCTCGGTTAGTAATATCTAATTGCAGTCTAAATCTATCTTACATTGCCAGAAATATTAACGAGAGATTCTCAAAAAAAAAGTCTTATAAATTACACAGGTAAGCTCCATTGGAGTTTGCGACAAGTGCGGATGAATTAATTACATACATTGCTTGGAATCAATTTGAATATTAATATCTAATTTGCATAACAATGAACAGAGCGTTTAAATCTCTCTCTGATTCAACAATTACAGCTGTATTGTTATTCAGCTGATAGAATATGGCATGGTATCAGATTGTCAGAAAGAATTGTGTATTGTTATTCAGCTGATAGAATATGGCATGGTATCAGATTGTCAGAAAGATTTGTGTATTGTTATTCAGCTGATAGAATATGGCATGGTATCAGATTATCAGAAAGATTTGTGTAATGTTGATACATTTCTCCATTTTGTGAAAGATTTGTTTTCATCCAATCAGGAACAGAATTCAAGCATGTGTCTCATTATATAATAAGTCATATACGGTGAATCTAATTTGACACGAGGAAACGGTATCGCCAGCAGTAACGAGCAGAACTGCAAATTCGGCAATCCCCAATCCAATAACTTCATCTTATTTGACAATGTGGCGTAAAAGAAGGGATAGGCTGTTGGATATTCTAATACTAGTTTATCTAGAAATGTCCATGTCTTCGGTAGGAACAGTTTCCAGTCAAATTAATTTTAACATATTCAATAGAATACATCATAAAAGTTTTGTTACATCTGCGCCTATATGACATGACAGATTCAGTTAAGCGTTACTGTTCAAGCTGGCCGAAACCAGCCTCTGTTATGTTCTTGTGGAATGTCCATATACAGGACAAGAGAATACAATCTTTGAAAATTACGACTGGAATGACTGGTTCGATAACCGAGCCAGTCATTCCCCTGATAAATTTTCAAAACTTCTCTCTTGACTTATAAATGGACATTGAATAGGCAGATATATAATTCTTTTTTACCATTAAAGTGGTCAAGATTGGTCAAGATAATATAAATCTTTGCTTAGTAAATGTCCATTTGCTAGTCAATGGAATGACATTTTTGAAAATGTATAACTGAAATGACTGGCTCGGTAATATCAAGCCAGTCATTCATGTGCTGAATTTCCAAAATTAATGTTCCAGTGACCTGCAAATTTATATTTCTCAAGACAATTGCTGAGGATGATTTTTAGCAGGCCTGACCATTAAAAAATTATACAGGTAAGCTGTTGAATATTTTGAAATTAATTTGACTTGGTGCTGTTGCAGCAATAGCGGCTCAGTCAACTTGATTTCAAAATATTCAACAGCATGTTTATTAAATAGTAAAGCCATACAATTTGTATAACAATTCTTTGTGCGTCTAAGCTTTGTTGTACATTTTTGGCTGGCTTGTCAATTAAATGGTGAGCAATAATTGTGCTTTCTAGTGCATTACGCAAAATTTTGTAAATAAAATGAAATTGTGTTTCCAACTCTGCTGAAGCTATTGAAGAAAGAGCCAAATATTTTCGCCAACTGTGATACATAATTATATTACTTTACTTGCTGTCCATTTAAGCATTGTATGGTTTTAAAGTATGAATTAGATTTAGATAAAATATTTTTTAATAGTTCATACCCTCTTCATAATCTATCCTCATAGTTAGTTTTGTGTATGTGTCATTGCGCATCATTCACGCATTCAAAGCTGCAATATCGTATCTCAATATGCTTACAACATTACATCTAGTTAAGAGCTACAGTTTAAACCATAACACAATACTGCAATTAAATCAGATTTTTGGCTAGCTTCTTGAGTTGTGCACTTACATCGCCCAAATTTCACACACGTGTACCTTATGTACCATGTTATCGAAAATCATATACTTTATTGCAAAATATTTCATATATTTTTGATACACTGGCCAATACATTCATGGCCGAGTGTATCCCGCACCCAATCCAGTGTGCCAGCAATCTTGTCCTAGTTCCCGCTTTGAATCATGTGAAATACACTGCCTTACTTAGCAGGCGAGATCAAACATACCATATATGGGCAAGTGGGTGGAGCGGCCTGATTGCGCAGCATGCTCACTCCTGGTCCATTTATGTACTTAGTAAATTTTCACGTGTCAGCGTGAGAATCAGGCTGCTCTAGTGCCATGCCATTTAACACCTTCACAGACAAATCCCTGAAAAAAGTAAATTCCTTTATGGTTTACAACACATTCTGTTGAATATTTTGAAATTAATATGACTGGAAGCCATTGCTGCATAAGGCAGCAATGGCTTCTAGTCATATTAATTTTAAAATATTCAACACTTCCCATTTCCTTGCCCTGAGATGGAGATACGGTGAATTTGTCGGTGAGAGGATTACTACTGTCTGTTAACTCTGTAATGGTCAAGCCGGTCAAACATGGTCTCTGCAGTCACCTGCAGAAATGTCCATTGGCGGGCCAAGAGAAGACAATTATGAAAATCTACCTCTGCAATGGCTGACCATTCCAACGGTAAATAATTTGTTCTTGGCATATGTATTCATTGTCATTCGCTTTAAGCATAGATTTTACCAATCTTGTTGACGGTTAGAGGATTAATATGATGGGTCTGTTTTAGTAAATCAATGTTAACTGTCTCGCTGCTGCAAGCCACCAGACAATAATTTCAATGAACAAAGTCTCTGGACCGGCTAAATATTTTGAAAACAATTTGACTAAAAGTTGTTGGTGGCTTAGCAGCCAACAACTTTCAGTCAAATTGTTTTCAAAATATTCAGCTGGTCCAGAGATATATCCCTTGGAATATGTCGTCTGCGAAAACTCAGTAGTCAGACGTTGAATAATGTAATGAATCACTTCTTTATGGACACGTTGATTTTACAGATATATGAGTGGATTTTATGTTAAGAAACTTAACCTTTTTACCGATATATTCCCTTATTTTCGCGCCAACCCTACAGGAAAACTGTTGAATATTTTGACATTAATTTGGCTGGAAGCTGTTGTTTTATTTCGTAAAAAATTAGCTTTTGCAAGGATTTGTCGGTGAAAGGTTTAAGAAACTTAAAGCTATCATGTATTATTTTAAGCCATTCCATTTTCTTGCTTTGATGCAAAATGGCAAGAAGTTTGAGCTCCTATATATGCACCATACTCTGTAGGTACTATGCAGGTACTATGTAGGTACTCTGTAGATACTCTGTAGGTATTATGAAGGTACTGTGTAGGTACTATGCAGGTACTATGCAGGATCTCTGTAGGTACTCTTTAAGTACTATACAGGTACTCTGTAAGGACTATGCAGGTACTCTGTAGGTACTATGCCAGTACTGTGCAGGTACTGTGTAGGTACTCTGTAAGTACTATGCAGGTACTCTGTAGGTACTATGCAGGTACTCTGTAGGTACTATGCAGGTACTCTGTAGGTACTATGCAGGTACTCTGTAGGTACTATGCAGGTACTCTGTAGATACTCTGTAGATACTCTGTAGATACTCTGTAGATACTCTGTAGATACTCTGTAGGTACTATGCAGGTACTGTGTAGGTACTATGTAGGTACTCTGTAGGTATTATGAAGGTACTGTGTAGGTACTATGCAGGTACTATGTAGGTATTATGAAGGTACTATGTAGATACTCTGTAGATACTCTGTAGGTACTCTGTAGGTACTATGCAGGTACTATGCAGGTACTATGTAGGTACTATGCAGGATCTCTGTAGATACTCTGTAGGTATTATGAAGGTACTGTGTAGGTACTATGCAGGTACTATGTAGGTACTATGCAGGTACTCTGTAGATACTCTGTAGATACTCTGTAGGTACTCTGTAGGTACTATGCAGGTACTATGTAGGTACTATGCAGGATCTCTGTAGATACTCTGTAGGTATTATGAAGGTACTGTGTAGGTACTATGCAGGTACTATGTAGGTACTCTGTAGATACTCTGTAGGTATTATGAAGGTACTGTGTAGGTACTATGCAGGTACTATGTAGGTACTCTGTAGATACTCTGTAGGTATTATGAAGGTACTGTGTAGGTACTATGCAGGTACTATGTAGGTACTATGCAGGATCTCTGTAGGTACTCTTTAAGTACTATACAGGTACTCTGTAAGGACTATGCAGGTACTCTGTAGGTACTATGCCAGTACTGTGCAGGTACTGTGTAGGTACTCTGTAAGTACTATGCAGGTACTCTGTAGGTACTATGCAGGTACTCTGTAGGTACTATGCAGGTACTCTGTAGGTACTATGCAGGTACTCTGTAGGTACTATGCAGGTACTATGTAGGTACTATGCAGGTACGCTGTAGGTACTATGCAGGTACTCTGTAGGTACTCTGTAGGTACTCTGTAGTTACTGTGTAGGTACTATGTAGGTACTATGTAAGTACTATGTAAGTACTCTGTAGGTACTATGTGGGTACTCTGTAAGTACTATGTAGGTACTGATGTCACATTGAAAACCTGACACATGGCCGCTGCAATGGTCCTGAGGAATGTCCATTCGCAGGTCAGGAGAAGAGTATTTAAAAAAATTAACCAGGTGAATGATTGGCTCGATCACCTAACCAGCCATTCCAGTGTTCATTTTTTTTAAATATTCCTCTTTTGGTATGTAAATGGATACTTTCTATGAGAAAATTGAAATGTTCTTGAACAGATTTGAGGGTTAAAGGTTTAAGACAATATTTACTCCAAATTAGCCTGTGACGGATTCTTAGAATATTTGTTCTATGCACGAATGTTCAGTCAGCAAGTTAGTATACTGGTGAAGAGGTATGGAGGACCAGCTGTGTAATGATAATACAATATTTCATGGCTACTTCCTAAATCACTCTTCATGACGTCTGTTTGGGGAGGTATGTCGAATGAATTTATGTGTTTTGGTCAAATTTTGTCTGAGGAAATTGAGTCTAGTTTGTTGATTTCAATAATATCATCTGATAAAAAGTGGACTCTGTCCAGCGTTATGCTTGTCCAATTAAACCTTTAAGTGCTACAAGCCACTGAACTAATTTCAAACGAATGTAACTCTGGAAAAGACATTCAGCAGGTGAAGAGTTATGTCCTCTGGAATATGTCGCCTGCAGCAATTCAACAGTCACACAGTTAATGCTCAAAACATCCCAAGACGATAAAAATATTAGCTTATGATCAAATTGCTGGGAAGACATCGTTTAGATGTGTCTTAGGAAATGTCAATTTGCGGGCCATACATTTTTGTCAAAAGTTCTTTGCATTTCATCCTAAGAAACCTTTGTTTAATAACCCTTTAATGGTCAAGCCTGTCAAAACCAGCCTCTGCAATGCTGCTGAGGAATGCCCATTTGCAGGCAAATGGAAAAATATTGTTTGCAAATTTACCACTGAAATAACTGTCTCAATAACCGAGCCAGTCCTGCCATTAGTAAATTTACAAGATAGACATTTCTTGTCCTGCAAATGGACATTCATTAAGTACACAGTGTAACTATCTTGACCATTAAGAGGTGATGTAGTTCTATTTCTATGATTGTAACTGGTGATATTGTTAAATAACAGTGCTAATTTTTCAATTGTAATAAACAAATGCCAATAACAGCATTTCTTTTTTCATAATCTCTGTTTTCGTTCTCTAATATTAAGATCCATATTCTTGTCATAGACAAGCCGTCTAAAAGAAAAGTGGCGTATGAAGTGAAGTTAACGAAAGTTCCAGTTGCTTGCCAAGAGAAGTCTATTGTACCACTGAGAATGAGTGGATTGATAATCAAGTCAGTCATTCCAGTGGTACATTAAAAACAAATTTTCTTCTTAACCTTGAAATCGATATATGTGTGTATGATGACGATTCTGCGGGTGTAGTAGCAGCAACATCCTACAAGTGCAATCAGTCCTTCGCTTTTGACCACTGTGCATGGAGCTGGCTAGCTGTTACAGTTATACAGCATCAAGGGTGCGCAGGTTGTATGGTGTAAACGCATTCTTTCTGTCAAGGGCATCTTTGATCTATGAATCCAAGGCTTCCAGAAAGACTGGAAAGCTATGTTCCTCATGACGCAGCAATGTCAGGAGTACTGCAAAGCAGTGAGCCCAGGATTGTACTTTTCCTCCATGGTTCGCCGCCGCAAAGTGGACTTTCATTTTCTTTAGTTTCATACTTTGTCGATAGCTATGCTCGTTCCAGACCATGGTCAACTCATACCATAGTTATAGTGGAAGTAATGGTGTTACGAGTTGACCATGATTTGGTGCGGGTTGATCATCCAATGGCCCTTTCCATGTTTAGCTATGCCCCGCCCATCACTAGCTAAGCTCCACCCACACCTTGCCGTGTTGGGATTGATCGATTCCCGAAAGCCCTAGCTATCAATTTCCTGAAAACTATACAGGGAACCTGTTGAATATTTTGTAACTAATTTGACTGGGTGCTGTTGCTGCCTATGGCAGCAACAGCGCCCATTCAAATTAGTTTCAAAATATTCAACAGAATATTTATTAAATAGTAAAAGCAAACAATTTATACAACAACGCATAGACCGTCTTCAAATATGCGTTCGTGACGTACTTATCGACGTCATTCATGATGTCATTCATTATGAGGTCATTGTACACATCACGCAGTTCACTATGACGTCATTGATGGGTCGGTACTCAGGAAAGGTGAATTGGTTGACTTGATATGAGTGTGTGATGGTACATGATGTCCTTCACCCGTCGTGTACAGATATTAGGAGATTTCTTCTCACATCGTGTCATTGACAAATGGAACAGATTAAGAGTCGACACCGCATGTGACCAGATATTGATCAATTCACCCAGATGTTGGAGCTGACACATTATTAGATGCTCAGAAGGATTCAAGTAAGATTTAACATCACCAGCAGCAGTATGATCAATCCACTATGAGCTGGCTACAGAACATCTCTAACCCGTCGGAGGGGACATACAGCTCTTGGTCCCATCTCGGGTGGTGTCTGCTATGGTGGACATAAGAGAACTCACTCAGGATGTCAGACACTTCATCAGGCGCTCAGTTGTGAATACGCTCTGATGGGGTATATACGATCATGACTTAACCAACTAATAGTTATATAAAACACAAATCTATACATATATTCAAATGCTAGGCGCAGCCGGGTGTAACTATGATCGTAGGCAGCACACCGCAGTTGGCACGGGAGACAAACTTCGGCACCACAGCACTTCTCCACATCAACCAGACGCAGCTGTGTGTAACCATGAGCGTAGCCGGCACACCACAGTTGGCACGGTAAACACCCATCTGTACCACAGCACTTCCCCACATCAACCAGGCACAGCAGCGTGTAACCATAAGCATAGGCGGCACACCACAGTTGATGCAGGGAACACTCATCTGCACCACAGCACTTACCCACATCAACCAGGCGCAGCAGGGTGTAACCATGAGCGTAGGCGGTACACCACAGTTGATGCGGGGAACACCCATCTGCACCACAGCACTTACCCACATCAATCAGGCGCAGCAGGGTGTAACCATGAGCGTAGGCGGCACACCGTAGTTAACACGGGGAACACCCATCTGAACCACTAGGCGGCACACTGCAGTTGATGCGGGGAACACCCATCTGCACCACCGCACTTCCCCATGTTAACCAGGCGTGGCGGGTTGTAACCATGAGTGTAGGCGGCACACCGCAGTTGATGCGGGAAACACCCATCTGCACCGCAGCACTTCTCCACGTCAACAAGTCATGAATAATACCAACCAAACAAATAAACAATTTTAACTAAAAGTGCAAGCATTAATACTACAATACCACCACAATTTCCAGAGGCATTCGCAAGGCAATGGCTTAATCCTTATAAAATGATGGTTATGGTAAATAGTATACTTCCCTATGGATATAAGGCTGATGCGGAAGTTTCAGGTACGATAAGAAGCAGCACTTTTACAAAAAAATCATTACAAAATTTGGTCTGTAAATCTCTCCTAAACAGGGGGAGGGATTGTAATAAGATGTGCCTAGAGATCTAAAAACAACCCAAGTCAAAGTAGATTCAAACCTCTCTGACTCTATATGGCTTGACATAAACTGACAAAAAGGAAATGAATGCATTCATGGAAGTCTATCTACTCCTTACGGAGGTTCGTCTAAAGGACATTAATTTTTATGTTCAAGAGACGGGATCTACACAAGAAAGAAAGAAAGTATAACCAATTATTCTGTAGATATGATATGATATGACATCGTTTACAGCTGAACTATATTAGGCATGTTGAAGCCTGTCAGCTGGTCCTAGCATTCATAACTTAATACTAATCTCCACTAACGTATAGTATTTACAATAGTATATGTCTGGGTCATAACTCATTCTGGAATTTAGAGATAACCCAGAGTAGTATGTACAGAACTTGTTTATAGATGAGCCGGTGTGCTATCAATATTTTGACATACAATAAATGACAATACAAGTGTAATTATAACATCATCATCATCATCATCATCATCATTTTATGAGGCATAAGCCATTGGCTTGTTATTGCCTCAGTATTTTTATTGTAGTATGGCTAGCTCAGTTCAATTCAAAAGATTGTTCTTTGAAATAGATCTATCTAGTTTGTTCTTGAATCATTTGACCATTGTCGCTTAATTAAGTCTCCTCGAAACCGTCAGTATATCAGTGATATTAAATTTAAAACTTTAGCTCTGTTTTGGGAAATGCTGTGATGCAGATGGATGTTTTCTGTGTTAGCTGCTGTGTGCCGCCTGCACTCATGGTCACACCCCGCTGCGCCTAGCATTTGTTTGCAGGTTCACTTGTGGAGGTCGTGGTTGGTCTAATTGCTGTTGTTTTCATTTGTCTGTGTTCATTGCTATCCCAGTCTCCTCTACGCAAGCGTCTTCATGTAACCACAAAGTGTGGACACGGAAGCAGAGATTATCTACCGGTAATTGGAACCGCTACCGAGCATGTTCTTGTCTATGCAGAAGCTACTCCAAGATCAGTCCATTGTATTTGTAGAATTGCAGTATGACTGCAATGGTCTGATAAACATATGGCCCATTCAATGTGTTTATCGCTATCCAGGTCTCCTCTACACTAGTGTCTCTATCATGTTTAGACAAAATCCTTGTCTAGTTTACTTTTGAAGGATTCAACCATTGGTGCCTCTATAACTGTTGCTGGCAGTGAATTCCGTCAGGGTACCACTCTTTTAGAGAAAAAGTATTTGCGAATATCCTTAGTGCTGCGTTTCATGTTGCGCTTGAACTTATGTCCTCTAGTGTGTGTATTAGTGAAGAGTTTGAAGAAGCTGCTTTTGTCAATGTTGTACATATCATTAAGGATTTTGTATGCTCTGATTAAGTCTCCTGGACATCTGTATTTCAATGGCATTAGATTTAGGGTTCTGAGTCTTTCTGTGTAGCTGTAGTGTCTAATTTGCTGTAATAACTTTGTTGCCCGACGCTGTACTCTTTCTAATAGCTGGGATTGTCGTTTAAATCTTGGTGACCATGTCGAGTTACAGTATTCAAGAATAGGTCTTACCAAAGATTTGTAGAGTAAAGTAAGTGTAGATGGGTATGTACAGGAAAAAGTTATTTTGATTATTCCTACTCTACTATTCACTTTCGATAGTGTTATTTATGTGTGTATCAAAAGAAAGGTCTGTGTCGATATCAAAAGAAAGGTCTGTGTCGATATGCACTCCCAAATCTTTGTCTAGCTCTGATGTAGGTATTGGCTCTATGTGGGAGGTACCAGTTGTCATAGAGTATTTGGATTCGGGAACTGTTACTGCCAAAATGTAAGACATGCGCTTTAGCCTAGTTGCCATGTCCGGGACCACTCGCATACCGTGTCTATGTTATCTTGGATGTCATTGGTGGATCATTTATGCAAAATTTAAAAAGGACAGGCTCAAGAACACTTCCTTGTGGTACGACACTGGTTACATCTGCCCAATCTGATGTTGTATCATTAATTCGTGCTCTTTGTTTTCTATTGGTTAAATATTTTTCTATCCACTTGGTTACTTTATTTCCTATACCGTAGCTTTGCGGTACTGTATCGAAAGCCTTGGAGAAATCCAGATATACAGCATCAACAGATTCTTTCGCATCAAGTGTAGTCGTTATGTATTCGAGATACTCTAGCAGTTGAGTTGTGCATGATCTGTTATGTCTGAAACCGAGCTGGCATCTAGAGAATAGGTTGGCTTCTTCCAAATAGTTTACGATACTGTCCCTAACAAATGACTCAAGGACCTTACACAGGTTGCAGGTAAGGCTACTTGGTCTGTAGATATTTGGATCAGTTTTTAACCTCGCTCCACACCCAATCCATGCTCCTTCAAGTTTATGAACTGGCCTGGATAACCATACCCAGTTCCTATCCCTATAATTTACTAGACATTGATACATTTACAAATTAACTTACTATATGGACTGGTGTGGCTAATGCACGTGAACTGGCCTGGATTACCATACCAAGTTCCTAATTTATAGGTTGATATATACAATGATTTACAATATAATTGTAGTATAGACTACAGTAATATGTACTGATGTGATTTCACACCCGGTCCTCACACCCTGTTGTTTATGAACTGGCCTGGATTACCATACCCAGATCTTGTACAGTACATATAAAACCTTATATAAAGTGACAAACAAAAGTAATTGTACGATGGACTGATGTGATTTCACACCCTGTCTATCGTCCCTCAAGTTCATGAACTGGCCTGGATTAACATACCCAGTTCTTATCCACTTGATTAAAATACAGTGCACTACAATACAGTCATAAACAAATGTAGTATGTCGCATCCGTTGATGATGTCCAGCTATAACTATATCATTTCACATGGCAAACATGTATTGTGCCCATTCCTTGTCGAGTCCTGATTTTAAGCTATTTAGTGTTGGAGCTGTTCTGTCCTGCAGTAGTGTTTCTAAAGTTTTGTGTTACTGTGTTTGAGTCAAGTTCTACGAATTTACTACGAGTTTACTATCAACTGCATAAATTCCATGCATGTACTTGTACCAATCTATCATGTCGCCACATGCTCTTCTGTACATCAGACTTGGCAGTCTAAGGGTTCTTAGTCTGTCCTCGTACTGAAGTGTTGACAGTGATGGGATAAGCTTTGTCACCCTCCTCTTGACACCCTCTCGGAGTTTCATATCCTTAATGCCGTGACTACGTTAGAATACTCGAGGTGGGGCCGTACTAGAGAAATTAATAAACTCTTCAGTGACGGTGCATCCAAATATTCGTAGGACCTTCTTTTTAGTCCCAGTATCCTATTTGCTTTGCTCACCTGTCCCTCTGTATGTATGGAGAACTTTAACTCGTCGTCCACATTAACACCCAAGTCCTTTTCAACTGAAGTTGTCTACAGCGCTGTCATGCCTTCTTTATTGGGTATTTTGTAACTGTAGCCAGAGTTGTTGCCACCAAAATGTACAACGTTACATTTTGAGGCATTGAATCCAAGCTGCCATGTATGTGACCAGTCAGTTAGATTGTACAGATCATCTTGAAGTTCTTGACGGTCACTCGGAATGGATCTGGGTGTACACCTTAGTGTCATCTGCAAACATAAATAATGAATTGTTAAACCATCTTGACAGAGCATCAGTCATTGCCAATTTCAACTGGCCCGAGATAGACTGAGAGAAGTGGGTGACAGTTACAGACAGTCCAGCAAGTGATGCAAACTATTTTATTGAATGCTGTAAAAGAAAGTATGTATTTCAACATATAAAGCACAGTACAACAGCACAACCAACTATAAATACCAGCCACCAGCCACAAAGCTAGATAGAACAAAGAACTGTACTCTGAATAAACCGAGAGCACTCGAAAAAAAGCTGAACCATACAAAGAGGATGGCGCTGTCCGTGGTTTGGCCTGATAGAGGGAGACAGTATACTATCGAGGTGTCAGCTGCAGCGCTTGAACTCTAAGAGATATACAGAGATCTTATGAAGCAGAGAAAATCCATACAGCATGCTGCACTCTGAAGAGAGACAAGATAGTCAAAGAGCAATAGTGGACCGGTTAGTGAAAGTAGGGGCAAACAACTGCAGTATAACCTGTTCGTTGTGTATCTATAATACATCATCCAATGCTCATATTAATGAAAAACTGACACAGGAGCTATTTTCCGCACTTATTCCAGCATTCGCAAATTGGATAAAAAGGCAAGATGTTGCTGATTTTGATAGCAAGCTTGAGGAAGATCTACAGACATCTTTCTCCTCATATAAGTTAAAATCAACATATAATGCAAAGAAGGAAACACAGGTGAAGAGCAGAACTGTCAATACAAAAAGTAGTGCCTCGATTACAAGATCAGAACCGCAAAGTATCCCATTGTGTATAAATCAGAAATACAGACTAGTGCCTCTGACATCAGAGCAGAAACTCAAAACACCTCATATGTAAGACCAGAAGTACAAAACAGTTCTTCAGATATAAGAACAAAAACTAAAAAAAACCTCAAATGTAAGACCAGAAATACAAAATAACTTTAGACACGATAGTAGAAAATTAAAGCACCACAGATATAAGATTAGAAATAGAAAGCAAAACTGCAGATACGAAATTGGGAACACAAAGTAGTATTTCAGATATAAGATCAGACTCTCCGGAAGTAAGAGAAAGAATACAAAATGGCTTTACAGACATACAATTATAATTAGAGAATAGTTCCACATAGTACGCAACATGTCCAACTTGCATCAAGATCACAAATACAGAATTGATACCATGCAATCAGTGCCAAGCATGGATTCATTTTAAATGTGATGGCCTTTCTAAGGAGACTGCGTTATCATAAGAGCAACCTAGATGCAAATTACGTATGCAGCGAATGGCAGTGTCATATGCTGCCTGATCCGGTTGGAGCTACACAGCGCTCAATGGTGCAGGATGACACAGAAAGTAGCAGTA
Organism: Chaetoderma sp. LZ-2023a; assembly: GCA_034401795.1. Taxonomy (NCBI): domain Eukaryota; kingdom Metazoa; phylum Mollusca; class Caudofoveata; order Chaetodermatida; family Chaetodermatidae; genus Chaetoderma; species Chaetoderma sp. LZ-2023a. The sequence continues at coordinate 60,588 of JAVVLW010000917.1, forward strand.
CAGGCCTGACTGGCCAATCGTATCGACCTACTCTAAAAAAGCAACCAGAAAACAGGGTTGATTAGTAAAACAAATAACTGCCAACAAAAGACTAATACTAAAAATCAATCAAATATCTTAGAGCCCGGCATCAGCTACCGGGTAGGCCAAAATTGAAAGAGAACGCTTGCTTACTGCTGCTGAAAACCAAGCAACAACATCAGTAGACAACAAGAATTAGAAAAGAAAAATACCTGGATTGTAGAGAGAAAGATCTAAACAAGCGCCGATTTGAAGATAAATTATGTCAACTAGCGGCAGCCCAATCATTAGTCACTAGACTTGATGCAAAAGTTAAAGTACTAGAATCTACAATGAGGTTATTGCGTATACAAGTAGCAGCCTACCCAATCAGTAGACCTGAACAGGTGCATCAAGTCCCCAGACAGGGATCGGTGCAGCAGCCTGTTAGATATACTCAAGGACTAGATATAATCAGGCAGAGGTTAGAAAAAAATGGAGGTCAATAATCAGATTAATCAGATACTACACGGTGTCGAAAAACTGGAAAGAACATCTATGACCATCACACACCACCAAGGTGCGCAATTAGCGAATATGATCATACCACCACATTCATACCCATTGAACCTGGTACAATCCAACATACCCGCATCTCAATCAGAACAGTTTGTCCCAGGTGGTGATGCCTTAGCACAGTATGCTCCAGCGCAAGTAATCCCAAATGTAGTAAACCCAAGAATATACCATCAAATGGCACTGCCAACGCAATCAGCAAGTTATAGTCTGACTAATCATGGTAATAACAGAAACCACAACATACTCTCGAGGCAGCAACACATAACAGCACAGTTACAATATCGTTATGTGAATACTCATCCGAGAGATGCGTACCAAATTATACCAGTAGTAAAACCAACAACGGGAATGCAGCCGCCCCATATGGTGAATCACTCCTCAATATATAGCTATCCAGGTATGACAGTAGCCCAGCCTGTGACAAGAGCAACAGTACCCCCCCCCCCCCCTCAAGCTACAAAAGTAATGCAACCATCACGAGAAGAACAGGCAGATCAATCAATAAACCAACTGCAGCTGGATACAAGCCTAACTCTGCAGGCCCAATTCTCAGTGTCTCAAACAGCACCTAGCAGTTTATCTCCAGTTGTAATAAGTAGTACACCTGCAGAGCCCAATAGAGCAGGTCTTGTTGTATAGAACAAGGAGCGATTTAACCAGCGTACAGAAAAAAGTAATCAAACAATCACATTACCACATCAACCAAACCACGTAGCACAGATAATGCCCAGTATGCTAACATACGAATCCAGAGCTCAATCAGTTTCAAAACAACAGGTATCTAAACCACCAAACTATGAATCAGCAGTTATCAGCAGAACTTAGAACAGTCTGAGCTCAATTTATTACCAATTGATCAGCAGACAAGCATGGAGAATGTGTGTAACCATCAGCACAACCCAGAACAACAAGGACTCAGGATGAGCATATCACTATCAAGTGAAACACAGGTCAATATTGAGACTATACACGGAGCTGCTGGAATCAGTCCAGATGATAACGCAGATGCCCAGCTAAATAATTGGCATCATTTTTAGGGCCGGGTTATCTCAAGAACTGATGGAGATAGCGAATGAAGCAGAAAAAGGGAAATGCCTGGCGATCGCATTAATTAATACCAAGAATATAAGAGCCAATTATCTATATGTTCAGAACTTGCTAATGAAACATCATATAGTTTGCTTACAAGAACATTGGTTATTCGAATTTGAATCTGATCAACTAAATACATTGAATGCAGAATAGCGAGTAGCATCAAAATATGTTTATAGTCTGAATCCCGTTAGTCCATACCAGCGACTAAGGGACTATGATTGAATTGCAATACTGTACTGTGAAAGTATAACCAACAAAGTTAATAATCTGCCAGAGGAGGACAATAGCATAATCCTCATTGAGATAGCAGCGCAACCTAAGCCTATATGCTTGGTTTGCTGTTATTTACCATCTCGTAATATCAAACACAGTGAAGATAGATGCATATGATGAGGCATTGTTACAACTATGGGAAATAATTATAACGTATCGATCAATGCACGCAATAGTACTCACTGGAGACTTTAACACCTCACTGAAGAAGCATGAAAACAACGCAAGGGATAGAAAACTCACAGACTTGGTTACGGAAATGAATCGGACAGTTGAAACCCCCAGCAAACCTAGATAATTTCTTCCATGTCAATGATAAATACACTGCACTGTTAGACTACTTTTTCACAGTAGAGTTATCACCTGACACAGAACGCAAAGGCAACATTTTATCTAGGGATGTCTGCAATACATCTTATCATACATAGAAGCGATCAGACTAAGCAAAAAAGCTAACTTTCATGGGAATGAGGCAGGTCGCCCAAGCCAAATGAACACCAAAGAGTCATAGAGAGTAAGAACGCAAAAATAATGCTACACTTTGTTCTGAGAAGACAAGCAGCTAGAGAAAGAGATCAGTTATACAGTGATGTTATGGCTGCACATAAGGATAACAAACTTACTTTCTCTAAACTAATGCGATGACAAAGATGCAGAAAAAGTCACATGACCAGCATACTAAGAGTAAGTGATGTGACATATGCCGATCAAAACTTAATAAAAAGAGTAGCAAGCACATTTTGAGCGATTGTCTGAACCCAGGGAGGATGAAAACTTCAATCCAGTGGAAAAACAACAGACTGAGTCAGACAAACCTGTTATTGAGAACATATGCAGAGAATCTGAGAAGTCGATACAACCATTTACATCAGTTGAAGTCGATCATACAATTGCATCACTAAATAAGAAAACAGCTGCTATTGAAGACTTGGCAGCTGAACATCTCATACATAGAGGGGAACAAGCCACTACGTTTGTTAAGAGTTTGCTGAATGTGGAAATTGCTATGTCTCAGATACCATGAAAATGGGCTTAGTAACAGCGATTCTGAAGAAAGGGAAAGACGGTACTGACCCTAATAACTATCGGGACATTACAGTTCTGCCAATAGTGAGTAAAGTTCTAGAAAAGCTTATCCTCTCACAAATAAAGACTATTGTAAGGCCACATCAACATGGACAGCAGAGAGGATTTACAGAGAAAAGCTCCTCAGCGTTTGCAGCACTATTAGTAACAGAAGCCATATTGTAGCTCACGGGGTAGTGCCGGGCCGTTCCGGTGTATCATGTCGACTTGCCGCGCCACAAGTGCACGACGAATGATGACGCTGGTTAGCATCCAGTCTCAGGGTGACGGATCCTGTACGAGACTGCCCTGCGGGTAACAAAAACCGGCTCCTAAGGCCGGTGGAACTCAATCGTTCCAGTGTGGCCGTGCGACCATTGTCGTGAAAATTAAATACAACTGTCTCATCCCAAGAATTTGTGTCACCAGTATGCCTGTCCATAGCAATTTCGAAGATGCTAGATGAAACTAAATAAGAGCATACGAAAATACGAGACATAGAGACAGGTAGATGAAATTTTAAACATGGGACTCCTGGAGGTAAAACACAGACCCGTAGGTCCACAGAGGTATCCCCGCAAGGGAGACTCCCGTACACGAGACTTAACCAATTAACTTAATATAAGTTATTATACCTCTAAGCTGAAAGGAAGAAGATTATCTCGGATGAAATGTATGTGCCTCACGCGGGCACTACTCCTAGTGCTAGTTTGGGTGAGGAGCATTATCCTCGCATGGGCCGTCATCGCTGAAGCCTTGCCAGAGGCAAGTGCCTTGCGCTGGCCTCCGTCTCGGGAAGGTGTCGCCACTGCTTAAGGCGGGAGAAGAGTGGTAGGCAAAAATGGGCCCACTCTAATATTTCAACCAAAAATGCTTGAAAAAGAAAAGACCATACCTAGTGAGATTATGACTATAGGGTTGCGTGCTGTTTTACGTGAAGATGGGACGAACGATTCCCGAAGGATTCCCACGTCACTGTCTTATGTGATTCTTAGTATGCTGAATTAGTAGTCACCTCTTTGTTTATAAGGGCCTTCTGCTTTGCTTCCCTAGCTTTTAGGTTTTAGAAACAAGACCTATTTTTGGCCGCAAATGGCTGGTATCTACCTAGCTATTAGACACGGCTGTCATTGAGGACAGATGCTCTAGGATATCAATACTGAAGACAGCGCTCATACATGTTACTTAGTAAGATCTCCGAACTGGATAAGAATCCGAACATCTCGCTCCGTAACCACATAAAACGTTACAGGACACAGTTTACTTTTCACGAAAGCATTATTAGACAATTGCCCTATCGTTATGGTGGGGGTAAGAGAGACGAATACCCACTGCAAATGTCCTTCCCGTAAGGGCGTGGCAGATCTAAATATCATGCCCAGACATTCTTATGAAATTTGGTGGGGATACGTATCTCACCCATCACCGGGTCCTATGGAACTAACCTTTTAACTTGTCGTTAGGTTTATATACAAGTTGCCCAGTTTTGCACTGCGGTGCGGGAGGATGGTTCAGCAAATAAAATAATAATTAAGATATGTGTTCGCAGTGCTTTCCTACATTGGTAAAAGTGCTAACTACTAAGTATCCGAATATATGGATTGACGGTGTGTGATACACCAACCTGGCCATCACTGCTCGGAAACCTCAACAGTTTCCCAGAGTCGGATAACCCCTGGTGTGGATAGGGACATCCAAACAATTAAGAAGCCACAAGGCTGAGTGGAACATGAAGAGAGACAAACTCTTGGAGTCATGAGTCTTACCGGAGGGCGGGCTAGATTATCACACCGCTGAAAGAGAAGAGTATACTACAGATTTCTTAATGAAGAAAGGGTCTCTAAACATATTAAACCAATCCTATCGAGCTGAATAGAAACGGTTTAGTCGGTAGCATGCCGGGCTAAACAAAGTTATAGCATGGACAGCGACCTCAGTGAAAAATTGTTGGTGGCAGGAGAAAGTGCTGCATATATAAGTGTTGCTGCATAGTGTTTCCTACGTGCACTGCAGTCCTATATTTTCTATAAATAAACAAAACATATGAACTGATGGCCACTGGCCATATATATATATATATATATAAACTAACCAGAACAATCAATACAGTGTAATATGATCAGAATTATATATCTTAGTACAGGTTAACGAACCTACTACGGTGCAGTTAGTGAAAACACCTTACAGAAAATGAGAATAACTATAAACATATACAGAAATTATAACTAGCGGTCCTAAGACCGGTACGGTACCTTTTAGTCATCGGATACAATAAAATTAAAAGAGTACATTTAGCAGAATAATTAAAATGTTACACATAGTTACTTGAGTACTCGGTAGTCATTCTTAAGTTAGGCCATCGTGTTACTGAAATTGATACGTCATCCTTTAGTTGACGCAAGTTGATGCATTCGCTGGAAGCTGGAAAGTTCTCGCAGGTTGGTTCACGCAAACAGGATTCCCGCAAGAAGCTCAGGACAGTAAGCACAATAGAATGTCTAACGAGTAGTCAGCAAGAGATACAATAGCATTACTGCTGTGAAGAAAATTCCCGTACACCGATGGCATGGTTGGAAGTTGACAACAACCCGATCACAAGCGGGGGTTGTTGGATGCAGATGAAGATACAAAACAAAGCATAACGGTGCTGGGTACGTCAGCCAGCTCTGAAGACGCACCCGGCAAAGTTTACTTGCTGCAGTCGAAAGTTAGAAGAAACTACACGATATTAGTGTGGTGACAGTTGAAATACCACTTTTAGGCATGGCCGGCTGATCCGGCGAGTCATCCATCAAAGAACATCCTGCCTCTACATCTGTAGAATCACATGTTCAGGTCGTAAAGGCCTCACCGCAAGTTTGTGTTCCGAAGTAGATATTGATATTCGTGAACAGTAATCAGAAAGTTCCAAATTGCTCCCGTAAGTAGGGAGTTACAAAATTGTTTTTACTGCGGTGGGTTGGCTACTGCTAGCTACGAGAGAGAAACAGAAACTGAAGTCTTATGCGTAATATCTGTTGATCGTAGCTGGTACAGGTCCAACCTGTTCGGCCCCTAGCCGAGGATGCTCTCGATCTCTGGATCGTGTCTCCTTTTATACTCCTCGTGACGTCACAGGCGCAGGCTCCAACCAATCATCATTCTAGCAACAGCCAATCAGCGTGTAGCTAATAATAGCGCCGTCGAATGTTCTAGAACATTCTAGAAGCTATGCGTCCACGTGGTTATGACGAAGGGCGCGGCTGTGTCGGATAACCGTAGTCGTCCTAGGGACAGGATTCAATTGATCTAACATATATAATAAGAAGAAAAGTATTTAAAAAATAAAGTAATAATTAATACATTTCCACGAATCGCACCATTGATGTTTCTGCTGTATCACAAATGATCACACCTCTGCTGCAAAATTTCCCCATTGAGTTTGGGTCCCGCGACTAACGGTGGTTGGTCGCGGTGGATGCACTATCATTGCTGAGATGCGTTCACTATTACTGGCACTGTCGGAAATGTCTGAAGTGATGGCTGCTGTCTCGCCCCTGCACTCCTTACCCTCAGCCACCTGTAACAATTCTGGCCACTGGAGGGGCTTTTCCGGATCATCATAGACACTGCTGAATGCGGTACAGCAGCCTTGTACCTACTGGCGACATCGACGATGGTGAGGGCGTACTTGTAGGTCTTACATGTTCCCTTGCCGGAACGGCTGGAACAGACTCTGCCATGTGGAAGGAATAGAATATCTGCCTGGTGAACTCTGTTCGGAACAGGTTCATTGAAATGTGCACGCCTGATGTGCCATGTACGGGGTCTGTATATCTGCCACATCGCCTGGTGGCTGAGCCACTGGCTAACCGCCTCCAATGTGAACTTGTGGCCCTTGCGACGTGCAAACTCGAGTAACTGGTGAGGCTCACGATAATATCCACCAGGCTGATAGTAGAGCTCCTCAAGAGAGGCGCTTGATGAACTCCCGGATTTCATCACTGACATTGACTCCTGTTCTATTACGTATCGCCTGGGCATGCTCCATACAGGCGAACAGATGACCGTCATTCATCCGGCCATTGATGAACACGTCTTCAAATACCTGTGAACACACCTGTCTAATCTCTGCAGCGCTGGTGCTGTCACTGAAGGGTAGCTTATCGACAAAGGCTTGCCAGTTAAGGGCCTTGACCAGGTCGTACAGAGACACCATCCCTATATAGTACGGCTTAAATGTTCAGTGGACCAGATGGCCACGAGTGCTGTGGCAACGTATGTTAGCCAAGTGCCTGTGACTCCGAAGAACGTACCTGCTCCTGAGGCGATGGCTGGTATGGCTTCAGAAATCTTCTCCACACCATGGAGAGCATTGTTTGGCGATTTTGCAGACCGTCTCACCAGCCTTCATTGTGAACAGAGCGATCAGAGCCCCAACTGCTGCCAGTGGGCCGATAGAAACTTTTACCTAAGTGTGATAGATTCCTTTCGCTCTGTGTACTAGTTTGCAGGATTCAGGCTCTACATCATCATACTCACCACCGACATCGTAGTTTGCATCATAATCCTCCTCATCATAGTCCTCCTCATAGTCCTCGTCATCTATATCCTCAACTGGATCTTCATAAGCCTCTGGTTCATACATCGCTATGGGGAGCCGTCGCTGGGGACAGCTATATAGTAGCTTTAAACTGTAGACTATAGCATGGCATTCACAATCTTGGAGGAGTCATGCTCTACGCACGCCCAAGCTGAATACCTGATGTGTTCGACACACATACCTTAGCATAGCCAAAGTAAAGTACCATCACACCTATTAGGTGTCCGATGTTGAAGCTGAGCCGGTTGCCCTGATTAGGTGGGATGTCCCTGCCCCCGAAGTGGTGATGGCCCTCGAGTGCTGACTCGAGGTCATTGCTTCCACTGGTTAGTCGCAGAAGTGCATATGACTTGGTTTTCTGTCTGTAGAGTTGGCAGTCAGCCAGCTCGCATACCTCACCAAGAACATTGGTCCCAGCAACCACAAGCTTGAAATCGTCTAGCTTATCCACCTGCTGGATGGCTCCTCCATTCTGAACCAGGACCGCAACAGCGACACAGTCCGATGCACCATGATGCAATGTCAGCTCTACCCGTTGGTTAGCTGTGGCTTGGACCTGCTGGTGTTCTCGCTCCACATGCCCAATCCGCTGTTTGGAACCCATTTGTTTCAGCTTCTGGTCATTCTCGTCATGCCAGACATGAAGTCTTGGAGCATTCATCATCGCATCTGCGAGCTGCTCAGTGTACACCTTGAGGATTTTTTTGTAAGGGACAGATCTGCTTCCTCGAATACCTTATCATTGGTGGGAGTATCGTCGAGCAGCTCCTGCAAGCTATCTGTCAGATGTGTTCCAGCAGTTGCAGACCGCCATGGCCTCACCTGACTCAGAGCTGAACAAGGCTCTGCGATACTACAAGCTGGAAAAAGGATGTGCTGTGGAACCATCCAGCCCTTGGATGTGCATGTTGGCAGCGTGTATAGGGGCTGTAGCGCATGCCAAGCTGGTTCAGTGTCTCACCGTGGTCCCCACTGCAACTGTATGGAGTCAGGATAGTCTTACAGCTGATTTGCTAGTGGCAGGGTAGGCTGATCCCGAGCACCATGATAGCTAGGCCTGACACCACTCGTAGAGCTACCATAGGAAGTGGTGTCGTGTCGACTGGCTGCAATGTCGGGGTCGGAGCTGCCATGGGACGCGTCGTGTCGACTGGCTGCAGTGTCAGGATCGGAACGACTGTATGTGCTGCCATGCCTGTACTATGCGTAGGTGCGTTGATATCAGTGTTGAAGCCGAAGTGGACACTGGGGTAACTCCCCTCGACTATCATGTTGTTATAGCCCCTGACTTGGAGGTCCTCGATGTTCACGATCATGTTGCTCGGAATCAACCGTAGGTGTGGTGAAATAGCAAAGTCAAGTTTGCAACGGGCCTTCTGCAACCCCTGCTGGAACTTACAAATAAGACTACTGGGGTCTGCCACGATGATCATATCCTCAACGAGACTGATGAACATGGCTTGGACCTCTGCTCCGCTGACACGATCTATGGAATGACGCAGCTTGGTCTGTGCTGTAAGGAGGCAGTAGAACAGTGCTTCCAGAGGCTGGTTGATCTGGACGATCCCTGCTGGTGTGAGGCCTGAGGTGGTGTGTGGGACAAAGTACTTCCACACATCTGGATAGTCCTGCCGCAAGCCAGTAATGCGCATATTTTGCACCAGTGCTGCAGGGTCGGAGTCTGGATCGAACGAGAATGTCGCTGTCTTCCGATGGCCTACTCGTCAGGGTGTTCGATAGGGGAATACTGGGTAGTCACGTCTCGGGTCACCGTACATAACCCAATGACCACTGTTGTCACCACTATGCCACCGATAGTCTGGGTGAGCGCTGAACTCTCTCTGTTGTCTGCTGGCTGCTGAGACGCTATGACTGTTGAGCTGTGGGTCGGAGTCGTTTGTATCAGGGAGGCTTGCACTCAGCTCATGGAGGATTCGTCACACTGTGAAGTACACATGGAATCTGAGACAGCTGGCGATGAGCACAGCCTCAGGAGTACCAGAATAGGAGTGAAGCAGGGTGGAACTTACTCCACATCCTGCTGTGGCACACAACACGGCAAAGTTCAGCTGCTGATTCCAGTATGAGAGACTTGGAGCAGCCATCCAAGTATGAGCTTGCTTCGCATCCTTGATGATGATGGGGTGGTTGGTCAGGGGTAGTGGGTTGATGGAGAAGCTGGTTCAGGACTGTCCATCCACTGTGATGGAGAATTGTGTTAGCTCTGGTATATCATCCAGTAGACCTCTCAAGCCAGTCAAGGATGTACCCAGGAGGGGCGGTTGGCTCCGGATGACTGTCGTGAGGTTCAGTGGGAAGGCCATCTATACTGGTGTTCTTAAAGCTACCGTACAGGCAGCACACTATTTGTTGTCGTCTCGATTCCAGAGACCGGCGAGGGGACCTCACCATAACATCTCGTTTTTTAGCTCCTCTACATCAACCCGCCCGCTGGAACCTTTGAGGTATTGCTGTTGCACTTTAGGTTTCTCCGTGCGGTACAGGGCTTGGACCTTCAATATATGGTGGTACTCTTCATCGGTGACCTGGCCATCCTCGAGAGCTTTGCCGACAGACTCGTCGATAGTCCGTAGCATACTCTGTAACAGTGTCACGTACTTAGCATGTTTCTCCAGCCTCCTTGTGATCTGCCGCAGCCCCACCCCCAAGCCCGTGGCCAAGACAGTGGCGGCTAGTGTCACGCCACCCAGCGGGATGGCGCCGATGGCACCCACCCCTGTAGTGAGATTGTCCACAGCTGGCACACCAGTACTGGCTCCAATCACACCTGCAGCAGTGATTGTATGCGGGAGGTCACTGCAGGCTGTCTTATATCGCCTGCGCGTTCTGCTGTACTTTTCTGCCTCATGGACGAGATTCTGCCTGATGGCATCGATCTGCTTGAGTCGGCAGGCGTGGATGGTACCACTCTCATCAGCAGTCAGGGAGGGGTATCGTTCTGGTTGCTTCCGCCACTCTGATTTTGCCATGGTATATCTGGAGATTAAACCTGCATCACCTGCAGAATCTGCTCATGAGTCATAGAAGGGTTCATTTTGGAGAGCCTGGCGAACTGTACCAGCTTGCTGGTGTTGAGACAGACGTCTTTTAGACAGTGGTCATCCAGCACTATGTCGGGTGCCAGTAGCTTTCTGAGATGTGACATCTGGAATGTCACCTTATCACCAAGATAGTAGGCCTGCCGCTGGATGGCTTTCTTGGTCTTATGCTTCTGCACCATCTCCTCTTCCCACTGTATGACATCTGGCTCATTTTCGTCTGAGAAGACACCTGGCTCATCATCGTATGTTAAGACATCTGGCTCATCGGCGTCTGTCAAGACTCCTGCATCCCGCTTACTCTCCTCCAGGAGGGCCTGCCAGTATTGGAAACCTTCACCGTTCCTTTGCCTCCTTGCAATGCTCGCCTTCTGTTGATACCAGCTCTCCCACTGTAGTCGCTCTCTTTCTTGTTGCAGTGTGAGCATCTGTTCGTTTAAGGCCTTTATCTGTGCAGGGGGCATGAAGGGGCAACCCTGTAGCTGGCTCTTCATCATCTCGGCAAAGGTCAGATATTCTTGGTATGATATCATGTTGTCGTCAGGTCGAGTAGTAATAAGAGTGTAAACTCTAAATGGGCGTCTGATATCCCATCCGACAATCGGCATGGTTATATGTCTCATTTAAACCCCTTCTATAGCATGATATGGAACCCATATTTGCTCACTTGACTGGTCTTGCTGCCCTAGCAGATGTGTACGCAGTTGATGCTGCCAAGGTAGAAGAGAGCGATGGCAAGTCATTCGCCCTACAGTACGAAGCAAACTCAAAGGCATTCTCCCTCCACCCCATTGGTGGTGATGGGGTGGAGCTGCTCACAGACCTCAAGGATGTGTCGAAGGAGCGCCTGGGCTGCAACATAGATGGCCACAAGATCGTGTTTCGGTACGATTTTCCGAAGAGGAAGTACATCCTCGAGCCTTTGATTGAGGTGTCGGATACAGAGGTGGCAGACATCAACACCATAAATGACAACCTCGGCTTTCATCTGGTAAAAACCTATTCGAGCAATGCCCCCCGCCGATGATACATGATGGTCTGCTATTGACTTTGCCAAAAAACCTGCAGTTCATGTTTGAGAAGAATGAAGTGGGGTACTGCGCTGGACCTGGGGGTGACTGGCAAATATGGTTGCCACTATATAGGCCTCCCGCAGTCATTGACATAGAGGTTACTCCCCTCTCCACTGTTGTGAAAATGGATGGGACATTCGAAAGCTCTACAATCTGGGATCATCCTTCCTCACCTACATAGGTGAAGGGGTCTCCCTGACGAGGGTGGGTCACCGGATCAGGGTTACAGGTTGAAAGCTCCTGCTGCGTCGTCCATTCGATGGACCAAAGCCAAGGGTGTTGTTAAACTGCTTCAGCGAGTCGGACTCACTAGCCCGCAAATGACTCATATAGTACTAGAGCTACGTTTCTTAGCCGGCAGCAGAGTGAAGCAGCTAGCCCTGCCCCTGAGGGGATGAAGATCACTATCGATCCTGATGGAACCGGGCTCGATCTGGCACATATATTTCTTGAGGGGTTCACTCTGTTCTGTTTAACTCTTCATATATATCCATGATTCTCATGATACTGCTCATGCTGGCGTCTACAGCAGTGGCACAGGGCGCTAAGACTGGCCTGATATTGGATGCCAAGTGGGCCCTCTTCCGGGATGCCCCCAGTACAATACTTGGGTCAACCCCTTGCGGAGAAACATTTACGACTGCTTTCACCCACGTGAAGTGATCGAGTCTGTCTGTCACTTCTATGGTGTGGAGAGGGTAGGACGTGGTTGTGTGCTGGAGACGCCTGCTCAGCACCAGATTCTCTGCGTAACATGTGAACATGCCAGAGTCTGCCGTGGTGCAAATGCTAAGCACTTTAGCATCCTGCCAGGTGAGCATTGTCAAGTTAGATGGAAGACACTATGGGTGGTACCATCATGCCGATGCGACTCTGGCAGAGACTACGTGTTTGTCTGAGCCTACACACAGGGTGGGCTTTCTCTAAATGGGCGTTCAGACCCTATTATGTGTGTGATTGATCACAAGGCGATCAGTGGTGAATATCACTGGGGCTCTAGGTATACTATGGCAAAATCACAGCTATACTACTTGACAGACGAAGCCGGTCAGATAAGTAATGAAGAATACCGCCATATATTGCGCCTGTACCGTATGATGATAGCAACGCCAGTAAGGCGCTATAGTGTGAGGGTACAGGCGCAATATATAGCTGTATTCTTCATCACTTCTCTGCCGCCTACCGGCTTCATCTGTTGAGTAGTATAGCTTCGGTGTATATCACAGTGGTTGCTTGTCTCTAAATGGGCGTTCAGACCTTATTATGTGTGGTAGTAGTAGGGTTGGAATTAAAATGATACTACCTCCCTCAACTGGCAGCCGTTCGGCGATGCGTGGCCGCCACCACCCTCTCAATCCCTGCGGCATAGGGTTGTTGGGACATGCCGTGGTCAGTGTATATCACTGTGGATGCTTGTCTCTAAACGGGCGTTCAGACCCTATTATGTGTGGTAGTAGTAGGGCCGGGGTCAAAATGATACCACCTCCCTCAACTGGCAGCCGTTCGGCGATCCGTGGCCCCCACCGCCCTCTTAATCCACTAGAGGCATACCAACCACATGTCTCAACAACCCTAAGTCCCCAGGGATTAAGAGGGCAGTGGGGCATGCGGGTGTTGAGTGTGGGTGTGGGTTCACTTCTCATTCAAGCCCCCACATCGGGCATCACTTGTAGTCTCCAGGCATGTGCGCTGTTCTCCCGGGTACTCTCGCTCTGCAGCACTGTGAGTACATGGTACGTTGGGGCGAGGCTGCTGGTTAGCTGCAGATTTTGGGGTTGCGGATCCGGTATTGCACGTTTCCGGATTGTACAAAGACCGACTTCTAGAGCCGGTGGAATGTTCACATTCTAGTGTGGGCCGCATGACCATCAACACGGAAGTTAAACCTCACAGTCTCATCTTCACTGTTTGTGTCACCAGTGTGACTGTCCATTAGCGCCATCTAGAGCCTGGACATAATTAAATACATACAATAATTACATGTAACAGAGAAACAATGGTACTCGTTTGCTGCTACAAGACAGAAGTCAAGTACATAGGGTCAAGGAGGGTCCTAATGCAGCTACTTAACAAGTTTAATATAAACTAATTAACCCCTAACACAAACATTATTTGTTGCGAGAGGAAAGTGCTTCGCACAGTCTTCCATCACAGGAAAATACCTACAATGCTGAAGCGGAGGAACAGAGATGGCAAAAAGGGCCACTCTCTTTTCTTGTTCAAACTATGCTATGTAAAAGAGTCAACCTAGTGAAATTATAAGTTATTGTGATACACCATATATTATGTGAAGATAAGGTGGATGATTTCCGCAGAATTCAACACCGCCATCTTATGTAAGTAAAAGATACTGAATTAGTAGTTGCCGCATTATTTAGGCGGTCCTTCTGCTAGATCCTATCATAACCGTTAGTTTTTGGGTCCAGATCAAAGTTAAACTGCAAACGGCTGTGTATTCTAATTATCTTTAACATATAAGACTGACCGGTGAGAATGCTCGGTGACTGTATGGTCACCCTCACGGAGCATGCCCCTCAGTTAGACAGCATGCGGAGATGTCATGAGATGGCAGCTCCAGAATAATTTGACGATCCTGTCACCACCGCATCATGACCACATACAACAGTACAGGAACAAGTCACATTACATAATCATTGAAAAGCACATATAAGTTTATGGTGGGGACAAAGATGCAGCTATCCAACTATAGTGACCTTCCCATGAGGGCGTGGTAGGTTCTAAGACTGCACCCAGTCACTTGTAGAGTTAGATGGAGAGCTGTGTTCTGTCCATCACTAGCATGTCAGGGGTGGATCATGTGAGATCCGCACCCATGGAACTAACATTTTACCTGTCGTTAGGGTCAGCATGCAAGATAAGGCGTGTACAAGCGTACTGTATGCATAGAAAACATCCATGTACGCAAGCATTTAAATATTCATTCATACTATGTACGCCTCATGTAAATACAGAACACATCAGTGTATTAAAGTGCCCATACTGGCATGTTGTCATTATTAAACATAGCCTACTCAATTACACGAAGGGGAATCAACACACTAGTCAGATACTATGTCATACAAACCTCGTAAAAGCCGTACCTATACTACCATCACTAAACGGTATGATCTCCATCTCCGCAAGAAGGTACTTTTTCTTTATTCATTACATATGTGCACCTATAGAAGTGTTAATGCAAAAAAAGTTCAATGGACATTATTTTCGTACATATAGCCAAATGATCTAAAATAGCACCGAAACTTAGTTGTTCAAGACATATTTTAGTTGGAAATAGGAGTACATGCATTAGCCCTGTAGGTGGGGCTTAGAATACACCTTCCGTATCCTCTGCGTGTCGTAAGAGGCGACTAAAGGAGGTAAGGGTGAGGTAAGCCTGACAGAAACCTCGAGTGCTGAAGATGGAGGTTCCAGGCCGCACGGCGCACTCTAATAAACCATGGATCCACGCACTTAACGCTTATGATCATGTCTATAGTCACCTAGGACTGGCGGTATGATCAGCGAACGAAAAGAAGAAGAAGAAGAAGAAGAAGAAGAAGGAGTACAGGCATAACTTTTACAGTAGCCGGCATAACCTCATACCCATGAAAGGTGAGGATTTCGACCCAGACCATAATCAACCGCAACAATATATTCCGAGTTTGTCTTTCACAAACTCTGAATGTCCAAGAAGGCATATCTTATATGGCATTTGTAATTAAGGATAACATATGAGTGGAGATGGAAGATTTTTTCAATTGTGAATATTTCATTAGATACGGCAAAATATACAGAAATATTTGTAAAAATGTTCTTTCACACTTATTTTAATTGGAGAGTTAATTATAGCAATAACTTTTAATATGAAATTTACAACAATTTCAGTCGGTAGGCTAAAGCATTAATCTGCCAATAACAACTGCAAGTTCTCTTCACCTGATTTAGTTTACCGGCATATATATATATATATATATATATATATATATATATATATATATATATATATATATATATATATATATATATATATATATATATATATATATATTAAAAGATCTGTTCTCTTATTATGGTAAACGATATATTAGTGCTTCTAACCTGGGATTCTTCTTCTTCTTTTGGAAGTTCCCTTGTTTGAGGCACTGACTGTAAGCCCGTCGTCAGCACTACATAGTACAATATTGCTGATCCAGATCTCGAATAATCCACTGATCCGATTGGAGGCTCATCATGAGCAGTACGATATAAAAACAGAAGTTCACATATAATCCGTAATATAGATCGAAAATACGAAGATGCAGTTCAAATATGGAGCAATTGCACTCTATTGAAATATGGCAGCTGCAAAAAAGATGAAAGCCCATCAGGGTCACAATTCGGTGTTTATTATGCATAATAATTCGATTTATTATGCGTAATAAATCGACCAATCAGAAGGCTAGAATGGCTATTATTCGTTATTGATTGGTTGATTTAATACACATAATAATTTGAATTATTATGCATAAGGATGGAATTTCTGGTATTCGTTATTGATTGGTTGATTTAATACACATAATAAAGCAAATTATTACGCATAATAAATCACCCAATCAACGCAATTCTCGTGCAGTGCCTGCTAGAATTAAAATCTGACAAGGCACATGGGGTTTTTTTTGCTGTATTTTACTGTATGTTTCGTCATTTAAGTGCGTTTCCTGCTCTTGTTGAAATATTATTCGTCAAACTCTCTAAATTCTGTCATGTCAAATATTAAATCCTTATAATACCCACCCACCCCCACAGTATTATTAATTATTATAATTTCTTTTTTAAGACTTGGCCTAAAGTTAAACCTGCTCTAAAATCCCCCTCTCTATAAAAAGACTCCTCCATTGAAATATACCTAAAGGACACTAATTAGTCCCAAGCTAAAGAATCAATGCATTTGACCCTCAATATACAGTACACCTGTGTATAAAGAACAGTTTTTATTGTCACCAAGGTGTCCTTTAAAGACAGGTTGTAAATAGCATACTGTATTATCGACTTCTACAATACGGGAGGACAATAAGCGTGTGCGCCTAGCGGCATGCCGGCATATAACATTTTTTTATCACAGCAATACTCCCATTTTAGGGAATTAGTTTTATTTAAAAGCGAAAACAGAAACACGCTATGCCACGCTATGTGTCGTATTAAGCCAGTTCCACGTGGTGCCAAGGACGTGTCAGATCTGCTCGCTTTTCCTCAATTTTTTTAAAGCTATTAAGGGAGGGTGTGAAGTAATACCCCTTCTATTTCTTAAACTTTGCTTAGTTGTTTTAACACGATCGCTCCAATTTCCGTGCTAACCCCGCCCAATGAATACACACATTAGTTTACCGGTTGGGTAGTAGTAGTAGTAGTAGTAGTAGTAGTAGTAGTAGTAGTAGTAGTAGTAGTAGTAGTAGTAGTAGTAGTAGTAGTAGTAGTATTGAAGGGGATAATTAACATCAAGAGAAATCTATGGCATATGACATTAGCAAATGAAACCATTAAGGAAAAATTATTAGAAGATGGGTTGGTCGTTAATGGGCCTGTAAGATCCAAGCGGTAGATAGCGACAGGTTGTTGGTTAAGGTGAAAGGTCCCTTAGAAATCCCGAATGATCGGATTATGGCCTGGTAGTTTCCATCGAAAATGAAACATACCAGTTTGATAGATCATTAGAGAATGGGATCTGGTGGGTTTGGATGAAAGATATTGTCAAGCCACTTCCAAGCATACTGTCTATCAACCATACCTTTTTCTTGCCGGTGTGGTTTAGGGGACAGGCTAAGACGCATCGGATATGTGGCAACGCTGAACATCCGGCCAATGCATGTCCACAGAAGGACAAATTCCTGATTTGTGGTGCCACGGACCATTACAAATGGCGCTATTCACAGGCAGTAAATAAACAGGCAGGTGGGCGAAGCGCAGATGCGACTGAGCCCAAAACATGCCAAGAGCCTGAATCAGTCACTGTGGTGGAAACTCACCAACTATCCAACCCTGTCGCTGTTGTGATGTCTGACGTAATTGAAGTGTTAGAGGAAGGTTTGACTCAGACGCCTGTACCCACTACCAGGGATGAGAATGCATTATCTGATACAGACAGTTTGCCACCAGGACAGACTAAATTCAGATCGCAGTCTACTGATAGTGTTGATAGTTCGATGTTAGACCATCTACTAACATTAACTGACATGCCTGGAGATGGGAAAGAGATCACGGACAATTCTGTAGATGATAAACTGTTAGAAAATGTCAATGCCAATGTGCTTGCTAATGTCGAGAATAAGTTTAGACTGAAGAGTCAAAAGGATGATTCTAGCTCAGATTCTGAATTAGAAGATTCACAAGATATGGCTTTTGACTATGATGACAGTGTATCCATTGCACAGTCTGATACTTCTGTTAATACACAGGCTTCTCAGAGCAGTGAAATGGTTCTTTATCGGCCAGAAACAGGACAGGTGTTAATTCCCTACATCACCAAAAAGGGTGTGAGATATTGACATTTGCGCACTGACTCTGACATATCGAAGTATCAGCATCTTAAAATCGTGGATCTAAAGTGGTCTGAGTTTAATGAGAAGCTAGGCAAGTGATCGAAAAGGAATTTCAGCAAGAAAAACAAATCCAATTAAGAAATGGTGGGTTTGCCAAATGTATTATTAATGATGCTAAAATGCTCACTTAACTGCAGAGGATTAAATGATGAAATTAAACAACGGGCTCTGCTTGAAGATTTGAAAGACAAGAATATTGATATTATCATGTTGCAGGAAACAAAGTTACAATGCCCAGGTGTTTTAGAAAAATTTAAGCATTTAGCATATGGCAAATTATTTTATTCCGTCGCCACAGAACCAAGTGCAGGTGTTGCTACCTTGTTCCTGCCTAAAAGTTTAAGTTCTGTCAATATTATTAATTCATCATCGGACACAAGTGGATGTTGGGTTAAGGTTGTTGTTGATATAGCGGGATCAATTTATTCTCCGTTGTCTGTTTATGCACCAGCTTCCCATGCACAGAGATGTAAATTTTTATCCAACCTTTCCTCTGTGATTAGTGATAATTCTGAGAATATCATCACCAGCGGTGATTTTAATTGTGTCATGGACGGAAGACGGGACAGGAGTTCATCTTCTACTTACAGGGACACATCTCACCTTAGATTAAGAAAAATGTGTGATACAGAACATTTATTGGACTGTTATCACATCTTATATCCTGAAGAACGAATCTTTACATGGCATTCTGCTAATGGACAAATTCCTCTTGAATAGATAGAATATATATCAATAGATCTTTGAGAGGAAATTTGTTAAGTACTGGGGCGTATCCTGTCACATTTATTGACCATGATATGTTTTTGATCGACTTAGATAATGCAGATTGGATAAAACGTAGTGCCGGATTCTGGAAATTGAACAATTCGCTTTTAGAGGATTTGGAGTATCATCGTTGCATATAAAGCTTCTGGGAATATAAGCTCTGGAATCAATATTCCCACGAGAATTGTATATCATGGTTGGAAGATGATAAAAAGGGATTTGCAAGTATCTCCAAGCGATATTCGATCCAAAAAGCACGGAAAATTCGTAAAGGGGCTAAAGCCCTTGAGCGCGTATTGACATTACTAACCCGCAATGTTGCAACCGGTGATATTCACTTTATGGAACAGCTCAATGATATAAAATCTAAACTGTATGAGATCTAGAAACATAAAGCTAAGGGTGCAATAACTAGAAGTAGAGCACAGATGTATACTGAAGGGGAAAAACCCACAAAATTCTTTTTCAATCTCGAGAAAGCAAGAGGTGTTGATAAGTTAATAAGGTGCTTAGATAACAACACTCAGAAATGTTCATCTCAACATGAAATCATGGACATTGTTGAGACATATTATCAGGCCTTATACACATCGGATAAAAGTGATGAAGGAAAGTCATCTGAGATGTTGGCTAATGTTAAGGACGTTTTTTCGGAAGTGAGCAGTAATTCCTGCGATGCAACATTAAAATTAGATGATCTGGGTTTGGCTCTAAAAACATGAAACCGGAAAAAGCACCAGGGGATGATGGCCTTAGTGTTTAATTTTATCAGACGTTTTGGTATCTTTTGAGACCCGAATTCGTTAAAGTTGTGCACAAAATTTTTTAACAAGAGAAGCTCCTGCTCACAATGTCTCAGGCTTATGTGAGACTTATTTAAAAAAAAGGAGATTGTAGTATATTAGCAAATTACAGACCAATTTCACTGCTATGCGTAGATTATAAAATCATTTCGAAAGCTCTTGCGAAAAATCTCTCAGGTGTATTTGATGAGGTCATCCACACCAACCAAACCTGCTCTATTCTGGGTAGATCGATTTTAACAAATGCCTTTTTAATTAGAGACACCCTGCACTTGGTAGAAAAAGACAATATTCCCGGCGCTATCATTGGATTAGATAATGAAAAGGCCTTTGATAGACTTGAGTGGAATTTTCTTTTCAAATCACTCAGTCACATTGGATTGGGTCCTAATTTCATCAAATGGATTTTTATCTTATAAGGTAATATCAGTCGTAAATATCTGGTTAAGAATTATTTTAGCAAAACAGTAATTTTAGGACGAGGTGTGAGGCAAGGGTGCTCACTGCCCCCTTTGTTTCTTATAATAGCGATGAAGTCCTTAGGGTCGACCATTAGGGAAGATCCTGTTTTTAAAGGCATTTCTCCTAAAACACAGAGATAAGGTGGGCGTGTCATACCAGTCTAGTAGTTGCATAGCTGTAGTAAGCATCTTCTCAAGCACACACATAGGGTGGACGTGTCCTACCAGTCTAGTAGCAGTAGTAAGCCACATGGCATTTCGTAGATTACGTGGTGATATGGTAGAGATTTATAAACATCTCAACAACAAATATGACCAAGGAACATCAAACTTCATTGAACTTCACAACACAAATACTAATACAAGAGGCCATAGTTTAAAACTCATGAAAGTTAGACCAAGACTAGACATAAGAAAGTACTCCTTCCCATTGCGGTGCACTGATCATTGGAATAAACTCTCTGAATATGTCATAAGCGCACCTTCAATTAATTCTTTTAAACATAGATTGGACACACTTTGGGAAAGCCACACTATGCGCTTCGACTTTGAAGCTAAACCTACATTTATTTCCAATTCTACTTCAATATTAGTTGACTGATGTGAAACTGTTATTCCTGACGTTAGAGGCCTGAGGCCTGCTGTCAGATGTCCTTTCATTGTATCATTGTATCATTGTACAATGCTAACTGAAATTTGGCGCATTATCTGCCCCAACTGTCAGCTAGGTGGGTTAGGCCTACCGGTCATATGATGTAAATATGTACATTGTAAATTGTATATATTTCAATAAACTATATACCCTATTGCACACAAAAGAAAAAGCAAAAAAAGTGTAACAAGTAAACAATACAAAAAAATACCAAAGAACTACAACCACTATCGACAATAGGCCCTGTATGGGCCTCCAACGTCGCAACAGATGATGATGATGATGATGCTGTTCTCTGATGGATTTAGTGATTGGACACGATGTAAGGAAGTGGACTGTTGTCTCATCCTCTAGCCCACAGACAGGACATGTAACACCTATAGTGCAGTTATTAAACTTTTCTTTCATAGATTGGAACATGTATGTACCGGTCAAGGGTCTAGACTTTGTGAGCGCCATTTTAATTCCGCCATTTATGGCTTGCACAGAGTTCCATACATGATGTGTGGCTCCGATTTTGCACACTGCTGCATCAAGGTAGCACAAGGCGGATTTCTGTTTGCAGTCTTTTATGAGGCTCTCAGTCCATAAATTATTGATTGTTGTTTTTACTAATCTTTTCCAGGTGAGTTTTGATGGAGGGTCACGCAGTAGGCTATGAAGATCGGTTAGAGAGTATGCTTCAAGCAAATGTGTAATGCGAATTAGGAATGTGTCTGGGGTAGCTTTGACGAGACACTGCCTTATAAGAATTTGTATCAGAGTCTGATTGTTGCAGGTGAGAATTGAATTGAATAATGTAAGTTGACGTTTGTGAATTTCTCTTGCTATGGGAAGGCATAACACAACGGATGAGAGAGTGAGTTCAATATTATACAGGTGGTCTACTATGGAGTGAGGACCGGAGACTGTCAACAGTTGGAGTTGGTTCTAGTCTAGTACTGTTTGTACGAAAAATGAATGTTTAAAGAGTTCAGTTTTTGCTGGCTGTACACAAAAACATCTAGAATTGTTTGTGACCTGCTTTTCGAGGATGTTACTTGCTAGGTAGCCTTCGAATTTGCGTTTGCGACCAGCTCTTCTTGGATATTTGGTTGTCAAGTATTTGTGAGGGGGGATGGCTGGGATCGACCCCAAAAAACACCGAGGCAATAGTTGCAGTTGCAGTCCTGGTAGGAAGTGATTGTATTCTGCGGAAGAATCCTGTATGGAAGTTTTGTAGCTGTCTTTGGATTTGGACGATTATTGCCATGCAGACCTGTTTTCATCAATATGTAGAGCATACGTCTCGCTAGACCTGTTCTTTCCGGGACATTTATTGAGGCAAAAAGCCACCAAGAAAGAAACCATAATAAGCAGAGATTTTAGGAAAGAAAATATTGATGAATTCAAAAGCAAAATGGCCACAATTGATTGGAGCAATATAATCCAATGTGATTCATGCGAATATGCCTACAACGCTTTCCACACTTTATGCACAGACATCTATGAGCACTGTTTCCCACTCAAAACTGTTAAAAGATTCAAAACTAACCTGACTAGACCTTGGCTGACGCCGGGTTTGATCACTGACTGCCATAAGAAAAACAGTCTATACCTAAATTATATCAAATTTCCTACTAAATTCAATGAAATGCAATTTAAGAAATATCGAAACAAATTAAATCAAATTCTGCGAAATGCAAAAACAAATTACTTCCAAAGTCAATACACAGATCATAAAAATGATATAAAGAAGACTTGGAAACTGATAAAGACACTGCTGAATAGACAGAACTGTAAAACAGAAGGATTAAAATTTGTATACAACAACAAAGTCATTACTGATAATCAAGAAATTGCTGACAAGTTTAATGAATATTTTATTAACATTGGCCCAGAACTATTCAAGAAAATTCACACCAATGCAAGTCCTAGCATGCGAGATTATCTGTCAGGCAATTATCAATCCTCAATCTTTCTAAACTCTACTGACCCAGAAGAGATCTCAAAGCTACCAATGCAAATTAATCCTAACAAAAGTGCAGGAATTGATAACTTTAAGTGGGCGGTATTCAAAAATTGCATGCAAGATATAATGACTCTACTAAATCACATTTGCAACCTATCACTAATACAAGGCATCTTTCCGTCACAACTCCAAACTGCATGTGTAACCACAATTTACAAAGTGAAAGACTGCTCTGACTTCACTAACTATCGGCCTGTCTCAGTACTACCACTGTTCTCGAAGCTCTTGGAAGGACTCTGTTATAACAGGCTAACCAATTACTTAAATAAAAACTCTATCCTTTACAAGTCACAATACGTTTTTCAGGGAAAAAACTCCACAATGTTAGCTCTTAAAGATATGATGGAAAAGATAATAAATACATTGGACAAAAAAGAACATATTCTTGGAATTTATATAGATTTATCTAAAGCATTCGATACAATAGACCATAACATTTTAATAGAAAAACTCTCAAACTACGGAATACGAGGCTTTGCACTGGACTGGATAAAAAGCTACCTGTCCAGTAGAACACAATATGTCCAGTGTAACAGAGTCCTATCTAAGAGTGGAGAAATAGTCTGTGGTGTTCCTCAGGGTTATATTCTTGGCCCGCTGTTGTTCTTACTCTTGTAGTAACTTAGCTACGTATAAAAGGTTACTCACCCAACAGAGGTCTCGAATCGGCCCGTGGAACCAGCGGCAGATGTGCGCAGTTCAAGTTCCAAGGTACGACTGCCGGGCGTCCGTAGAAAGGGCGGGAATCAGCTAGCCCGGCAGCCGCAAAACACGAACTGCGGAATTGCGGGATACCGCCAGCACCACACTCTCCCCCGTTTATAAAAAACATGGTTATTTAATTAAAAATTTTATCTAAAACTCTACTATTTAAAAAATTTGCACACCATAAAAACACACACAGGCATTGACGCTCAACTGCTAAAGGTAGAATCAGAATTTACCAATTAAAAAAAAAAAGGTGTCGATCCATCTAGAAGGAAGGAGCTGTTAATAATAAAACAGATGGATAGATCAACAGCTGCCGGACGAGGGCCATCGTTACAGATTTTAAAATAGCATAGCATCCTAACTAAAATTAAGGATAGTGGTTTTCCACCACAGCAGAAAACCGACAGAATTGACGGAATTGCCGAATTGATAAAGAAGTAATAAAAAAAATCTCACATGAATTGGAGTGTTATCTGAAATTAACTTGTGAGATTCGAGGAAAACCTATGAATATTGCAAATTTTTTAATTTAGTGAATATTTTTAACAGTAACATTTATGATATACCTCTTATATAATTGAAACGGATCTGAATCCACAAATTTAGGAAATCCGGAAAACCACTATCCCTATCACAATAAAGATCTAAATGGAACGGATAATACAGCAGAAGAAAGAAACATATGAATTTGCGCTATGACTAACGC